>JAFJYI010000444.1:0-254419 GCA_019022655.1 Acacia acuminata
GTTGAAAATAGAATATAGAGTGCACATCGAAAAAGAGTTGGGACTGTTGAAGACAGTTTAAATATAAATCTTCAAACAAATTCTAATTAATTATAATTTTGGGTAATAGATTTCTCGAGCAAGGATTTTTCAGTAATTTTCCCAATCATCCGCCTTCTATAACAAATAAGAAGGCATAAATTCACCAGAATCTCATAACGTAATTAAGTTAACCAGATCGTTGAACTTCAAGTATTCTTATCCTTCTCGATAAGAATACTATTGCCAACAAAAAGGGCAAATATGGTATAATCATATAATTCTGATATTTATAGGCACAGAAACTGGTTCTATAACGGCTATTTAGTTAGCGCAATCGAATGAACAACAATAAAACAATATAAAAAGTACTAGTCGTATTTTATTTTTATCATTAACTAGACAAGCATTCTTTAGTTTCAGGTGCAGAAGCACCCACTTGATTCCGTGTTCTTCTGATTTTGAGTTTGAGTCTTACAATGAAAGACGAAGAATACGTACAAAACGACCAGCGATTAGATCGAGACTGAAGCTTCTCCTTTTCTAATTTGGTTTGTGAATATTAACATATCCAAGAGAGTGATCATCTCCTACCCACCTCAATCCAATAACGTTCAATGCTATGTTCAGCCTTACGTATCTTTAATTACAACATGCATGCATGTGCGCATGCAGTAATTAATTAATCAGTTTGTGAGACATTAATATTTACTCACCGGCAGATGAAAAAGAAAAGTCTTATCTATTCTAGTTGGACCCACCAGCAGGTGCTTGAGGCTTGTCGTCATCCGAACTCCAGGAGATCTCATTGCTGTAATCCTTCACGTCTTCGCTCATCAAATACTGTATTAGAGGAGATCTCATTGCTGTGATTTTGGGTTGGGACTTGTTTTATATTTTTTATGTTTCTTGGGAACTTAGTGATATTTTCCCCCAAATCAATTGTGTGATCACACAACAATATAAGATATCTTTTTGAATGAGAAAGGAGATCTTTTGGGTAATGGATTCGGTTTCGATGCCTATCCATTTGCCTATTTTTTTACTTGCTCTAGGTGAAAAACTTGAGTGCTCTTGTAAGTCCAATACTCGAGTATTGTGTCCAATACTTGAGTATTGCTTTGTGTAATTGATTTGAGCAACTCTTTGTCAAGTCAATACTCGAGTATTGAGACCAATACTCAATACTCGAGTTTTGTCTTGACGATAAGTTTTTCAACTTACCAAAGACAAAACCATATCTTGTGCTTACAAATGGCATTTATCATCAAAACTTTGTAGAGAACTAACAATTGTGTTGTGTGTCTTTATAATACCATCTCAACGTTCTCATCAATTATATTCACCTGACATAAACAACTTCATTTGTTGGGTTAATGGTTGCATATGTATCCCAAGGGGAGCATTCACATGAATAAGGTTAAATAAAAAGTATTTTAATGCACAATACATCTGTAAAAATCAATATATGTCTTGAAGCACGTGTATTAGGCTCCTACCAACCCCATTTCTCAATCTAAGAATTAATGATCTAATCATCAGGGCATTTATCTTTTCTGGATCAAAATGGACATATTCTCCAAAACCAGGACTTTAAATAGTTACCTCATTAAAAAGCCAAAATACGTTTTACTTTTTCAAGCTCTATGAAGCAAAGGTTGCAACGTTCACGCCTACAACCATCAACAAAACAAAAGCTCCTGATTAAAATGAGACGTATTTCAAGGAAATAATACCGGAGACAACAGAGAGTCTGAAACCTACCTATGCTCAGCCTCAATATCCACACCGACAGATGCTGTAGCCGATATGTTATAACCTGAAATGACTGAAGGAGAAGGAAAAAAACTCAAAGAAAATCATCATTAAGGGGGATAAATGAAAACCTAAACGAAATTATATCGCTTGAGAAATTTGACAAATTCCGTCAGATTATCGAAGGTTATCGATTATCCGAGAAAACTTTGAGAAATTTCCGTCGATCATCCGATCCTCGAGAGAAATCGAAGGTTACCCGTCGATCCGTAAAACCCTAGCCGATTGTCGATTCTCTCATTCGTGCGCCATTGTCGTCTGAGCTTCCTCAACCACAATCACCATCGTCGACGGGATTCCAAGTCCAACAATCTCTCAAACTTTCGTGACGACGCCGCGATCTCACCCCTTTCACTCAAACCAGGTTCGATGGGTTTTGCAGTGGTTTTCGATTTCTCCTTCGTCGACTCTCCTTTTTTCAGATTGTAGAATGAGCCCTAATTATTTCTTGAGTTCATTTCTTTCCACGTTTTGTCTGACTAACATATACCCAAGCCACGTGTTTTTTTTTGGTAAAAAAAAGCCACGTGTTTTATTTGCTGTTAATTCATTTCCCTCAAGCTAATTCCAACAGACGGAAGTTTGAACAGTTCTAACGCCATTGTGCTAATTTCACCAATTCAAGAGTTATTTTGTATTTTCGGTCCAAAAAATAGTTTATTGTGTTAGTTGCACTTGGACCAATAGTTCGTTGGTAATATTGCACCTTAACCGAACTTTTTATTCTAGAATACTTCTTATATTATAATATTTAGAGGGAAAATTAAATTGGAGGACCTATCGAGAATAATATTCATTGGGAAGGACCGTAACAACTGTAATTATTTAGAAGGACTAATTACTAAAATATAAATTTAGAAATACTAAATTGCCTTAAATTGGAATGGCAAATGACGTTTCTGGAATGGTAAATGACATTTCTGGAATGGTAAATGGCGTTTGTGGAATGGTTAAAGTGTCATTTTTTTGTTATCCATAATATGCATGAAAGAGTAAAAAATGGCACCCCGTGAAAACAATGGTAAGTGGCATTTCGGAATGGTAAAGTGCGTTTGTGGAATGGTTAAAGTGTCTTTTTTTTGTTATCCATAACATGCATAAAAGAGTAAAAAATGGCACCCTGGAGAAAACAATGGTAATTGGCGTTTTTGGAGTGGTAAATGGTGTTTCTGGAATGGTAAATGGCGTTTGTGGAATGGTTAAAGTGTCATTTTTATTATTATCCATAACATGCATGAAAGAGTAAAAAATGGCACCCTGTGAAAACAATGGTAATTGGCGTTTCTAGAATGGTAAATGGCGTATGCGGAATGGTAATTACCGTTAACAAATGTCAAGAAGAATATATATATTTGTTAATGTATATATATAATGAAGGAACCAAGTAGCCAAGCTGGTTGGGCTACTTGGTTCTTGTGTGGGGGGTGCGGGTTCGAACCCCACCCCCACACTTGCACAATTTTTTTTTAAAAACACCCCACCCCTACCCAAAAAAAAAAAAACCCCACCAGGTGGCTCCGTGGTTGCCGGCCGGCGCCCGGCCGGTGGCGGCCCACCCGGCGTCCGGCCGCCGGTGGCCCTCCGACGGCCGGGCTGGAGGCAACCCTCCGGTGAGGGCTTTTTTATTTATTTAAAAGTAAGGGTAAAAAGTAATTTGACCCAAATTTGTATATCCCTCATAGGTCCTTGGTATCTCTTAGTCTTTTTACAAATTCAACGGACTTCTGAGGGTTTTACAAATTCAAAAGGTATTTTTGTGGAATTTTCCCTTTTCTTTTTCCCTTAAAACTGTTGTCTCACATTAATCTTAATCTTCTAAAATATTATGAAGTGAAGAGAGATAATTTAGTGTTCAGTTGCTTTTACTTTTGTAAAACACAATAATCAATCAATCAACTTCTGATTATCAGTCTCCTCTATCGGAGCTCAATGAGATGAAGCTTGACGGTGATAGAGAATGAGTTCTCAACTCCGGCGGTGGAAGAAGCTCGCTGGAGGTAGCTGGTCGTGGTCGATGGAGGAAAATGAATGCTCGATCTGGTTATCTTTGAAATTCCACGTCTCTCTCCCTCTAATAGTGTCTCTCCGACGACCACACCCAAGCTTGAGCTCTCTTCCCCGACGACAGAGTAGAAATTACAATTAGGGGGCAAATATTATATAATAGAAATTCAAATTTTTATGAAATTATATTTCAGCCCCAAAAACATTTCAATATCTTTGTTTTAGCCCTTTCACGAAACAAATAGTAGGGACTAAAATAAAAATATTTTAAAATATAATTTTCTAAAATTTTGGGTCACATTTTTAAATTTTAGGGGGGCGGGGGCCACCCCCGCCTCTGCCTTTGGATGGGACATCGTTGACGATGGTGGTGCTCCATCTCCTTCCCTTCACCGTCAACTTCAACCCACCTCTGGTACGATTCTGAGCTCTGAACTTGCAAAAGCTCCAGGTTGTGCCCACTGCGTTCAAATTCTCGTCACTCCAGGTCTGTGTTTTACTCCAAGAAGAAGGAGGAGAATCCGATTGGTTTTGAATAGGGACCAATCTGAAAATACATAAAAGTTCGTGTAGGGATTAAATTAAAACTTTTCATAGTATGTTTAGGCATAACTATGATTTCAAAACTATATGGACCTTTTATGTAATTTTTCCCTAATCCCTTTTTTCGAAGTTATAGGGACCTTTCCCGTAGTTTTTTCCAAAGTCCTCAAAAATATTAATTGTGACCCCAATTGACATTTTCCAAAATCTCCAAGTTTCTTCCAAAACACCTAAAATGCAAGATTAAGTACAAGGTAGTATTAAAAGTCTAAGAAATCATTTACATGAATAATTAACAAATTATAACCATTTTCCCCCTAATTACAGTTAATTTAATACAAATGCCTCTAATTTAAATTAGTGCTTAATCATGCAATAATGTCCTAAAAATGCATTAAAAATCTCAATTTAATCATTAAAAAGCCTATAAAAATATTATTCAATCAAGTTAATTGGGATCCACATCGTTGGTCCTATTTCGTGTGAGTACTTTAGTGTGAGTCATCGGATTTTAGGTATATATTGTGTTTTAGGAAGAAAAGAAATGGAAATCTGGAAAATTCTAATTCCTGAATAATGTGATACAAATGTGCTTTTATAAGCATAATCAGTGACAGCTGTACAAAGAATACAAAGAAAGTATCTAATAACTACAATTGTGCAAATAGCTATTTCCTAACTAAATTAGTTATTCTAACTACATTATACTCCAATACCCCCCTCAAGCTGGGGAATATATATCAAGCATGCCCATCTTGGTAAGGAATGTACAAAAAGAAGAAGGAGGTAAAGCCTTAGTAAAAATATCAGCTAATTGGTCCTCAGACTTAATAGGAAGAAGATGCAATAATCCCTGTTGAAGCTTTTCACATACAAAATGACAATCAATATACAAATGTTTTGTACGTTCATGAAATGTAGGATTAGCAAGCAATTTGCCTAGCTGATTGGTTATCACAAAACAAAGAAGCGGGACGAGAAAGAGGAGACCAAAATCTCTCAACAAATAAGATAACCATTGCAATTCACATGTGGTGGCAGCTAGAGCACGATATTAGGCTTCAGAAGAAAAGGTAGAAACGGTTGGTTGTTTCTTAGAACGCCAAGTAATTAGAGCCTGATCGAGAAAGCCACAAAAACCAGTAATAGAACGTCTAGTATCAACAAAACCTGCCCAATCAGAATCACTAAATGCATTAAGCTTGACAGTAGATGATACAGGAAAGAAAAGTCCTCGGCCTGGAGAACCCTTAAGATATCGCAAGACGCGATGAAGTACTCGGAGATGTATATCGGTGGTCTTGAACGAAGCGGCTCAATTGCTTTGAACAGAAAAAAGAGAGGTCGGACGAGTATTAGTAAGGTAGAGTAAACGACCAACAAGAGTGCGATACATAGAAGAATCATCCGTGAGGAGTACCACTATCAGTGAAAGTTTAAGATTATGAGCCATAGGAGTTCTGGCAGGTTTACATTCCAAGAAATCAGCATCAGACAAAAGATCTAAAATAAATTTCCGTTGACACACAGAAATTCCAGTAGAATTACGAGCTATTTCCAAACCAACGAAATATTTAACATCACCAAGATCCTTTATCTTAAAACAATCATCAGGACAGCCTTAATATGATCAATTTCACTCAAATCAAGTACCACCCACAATGATATCATCCACATATATAAGCAAGGCAAGTAAAAATAAGTTTCAAAGTATTCTTGAGAAATAGAGAGTGATCACTGGGACCGATGATAGCCACAAGATACAAGGACTTTGGACAATTTAGAAAACCACTGACGACTTGCCTGTTTGAGACCATAAAGAGGTCTTTGTAGCTTGCAAACCTGATGTGGAGAAGAAACATTCAGACCTGGAGGTGGTAACATATAAACTTCTTCATCCAAATCCCCATGTAAGAAAGCGTTATTAACATCTAATTTCTTCAAAAACCAATTGTGAGCTGCAGCAAGGGCAAGAAACAACCATACAAGTAGTTAATCTTATAACAAAGGGGAAAATGTGTCATTATAGTCAATACCCTCCACTTGTGTAAAACCTTGAGCAACAAGTCGACCTTTATAACAATTAAGGGTACCATCTGAATTATATTTCTTAGTAAAAATCCATTTACACCCAATAGGGCGCTTGCCATGAGGTAAATCAGTTATCACCCAAGTGTTATTTAATTTTAAAGCATCAAGTTCAACCTTAATAGCATTCCGCCAGCCTTCAAATTCAATAGCTTTAGAGTAGGTTTTAGGGATATCATCAGAGGAAATTGAACAAGCAAAGTGATGATGAATAGGAGAAAGACAATGATAAGAAAGAACTTTAGAAAGAGGATGATATATACCTGCCTCCAAAGAATCTGGTAAAACCGAAGCACATTAAAGGGTAAAGTGATAATCATGCAGATATGAGGGAAGCCGATGGGGTCTAGTGGAGCGTCTAGGCAAAAGTATAGGGGAATCATGAGATGCAGCAGGTGTTGAAGCAACAGATGGCACAAAATCATCAACAAAATCAAGAAGAGGTGTCTCTTGTGGACAAGGTAAAGAATCAGAGGAAATAACAGAATCATTGTTGCAAAAAGGAAATATGGATTCATAGAAACAAACATGGCGAGAGATAAGAATCTACCTGTTTTGCAAATTTAAAATGACATAACCTTTAGTGCACGGTCTATAGCCAAGAAAAATGCATTTATTTGCCCTTTTATCAAGTTTGGTTCGGTTCTGTAGAATGGTAGAAGAAAAACAAAGGCATCCAAAGACTTTTAACATGCTAAAATCAGGGGGTTTATCAAATAAAAGTTCAAAAGGAGTCTTATTTCCCAAAATAGGTGTAGGTAGTCGATTAATGAGGTACATTGCATGAGAAATAGCATAAGACCAAAAAACTTTGGGAATATGGGCTTGAAATAAAAGTGCTCTAGTAACATTAAGAATATGTTGATGTTTTCTTTCAACTCGACTATTTTGTTCAGGAGTCTCAACGGATGAAGTTTGATGAATAATCCCATGTTCATTAAAAAAATATGTCATTTGAAATTCTATACCATTTCTGTCCTAATGATCTATATAAAGTGGTACCAAATTGTGTAGAAACCAATTTAACAAAGTTTTGAATACAGGTCCGAACCTCAGACTTGTTTTTAAGCAAATAAATCCATGTATATCTCGAATAATCATCAACAATTGTCAAAAAATATTTATGATCATGCACAGAAGGTAAATGATAGGGACCCCATATATCCATATGAACTAAAGCAAAAATTTTATTAGAAATACTGTTGCTTCTTGGAAAAGGCAACTTTGTTGCTTGGCAAAATGACAAACATCACAACAATGAAAAGAAGCATTATATGGAATATCTGGATACTGCTTATGAAGGGAAAACAGAGTCTGTTTGGACAAATGTCCTAAGCAAAAATGTCACAAATCAAATGGAGTAGAATTTTCAGTAGTGGAAATGGAACTAACTAACGGAGTGGGAATCATATCTGCACGTTTCATGATGTTTAGCCCCTTAATGACTTCAGTTGAACCAATCATCTTCTCTAAAGACTAGAGTTGAATGTGGCATTGGGATTTCTGAAAGGAAACAATACAAGATAGTGATAAGGTAATTTTAGAAACTGAAATAAGATTGAAATGAAAATTGGGGACATACAAAACATCCTGAATAATAAAAGAACTAGAGAATTGAACAATGACAATATAGACAGCTAGTACCTGAGTACCATAAGAAGGTTAACAGAAATGGGTTGAATTTGCTTATAAGATGCAAAAAGAGAAAGATTAGAGCAAATATGGTCAATAGCTCCAGAATCTATGATCCAAAAATCAAAATAGGAATGAAAAGAGCTAGGAAGAAGGTTACCATTGGTAGAGACCTTATTAATAGAAACCAAAAGCAGAGAAGGCGCATTAGGTTGAACAAGTGCCAACAATTTTTGGTATTGTTCTGGTGTGAAACTATATGTTGGATTGGCTACCCGATTAGGAACAGTGAGACTCGACCAGAAATATTGTCGTTGATACAGAAGTGACAGAGGAGTTTCGAAACTTGAAACCCGGTGGGAAACCATGTTTCCTATAACATGTTGCCTCTGTGTGTTTCCCTTTCCCACAGTATGTACATTGCTTTCCAGAGGCAAAATAATTTGGCTTAGGCAAACTAGAGACAGGAGCACGTGGTGCAGAGGACTTAGCCAACAGAGCATTTACATCAGTAACATGATATCTCATTTCCCTCTCTTGTTGTTGAATTAGAGCAAACACACGGTTAATAGGAGGTAAAGGATCTATCAACATTATTTGTGATTTTACCGAAGAGAATCTGTCACTTAAACCTTTCAAAAACCTAATGACATAATCTTGTTCAACATGCTTCTTATACGTTTCAATCACACCACAATAACATTTTGGAGTACATTTTGACAAATCGAGGTCTCAAGGTGAGGTATTCATCCCAAAGTACTTTTAATTTGGTAAAGTAGTCACTTACAAGGAGATCACCTTGCTTCAATACCTGAATATCCTCTTGTAGGTCGGCAAGCCGGAAGACGTCATTCTGAGAAAAACGAGCGTGCAAATCCTCCCAGACGTCAGAAGCCTTGTCAATCCACAAAACGCTTTGTGCGAGTGAAGGCAAAATGGAACGAGTCGGCCATGATAGTACCATCATGTTGCAGCGTTCCCAAGCAGAGAAGAGAGGATCGGAGGTCGCCGGAACCAGAATAGACCGATCGATGAATCTAACTTTGTTCTTCGACATTAATGCATTTCTCATGGCTCTGGCCCATGAGTGAAAATTAGGTCCAGTAAGAACTGGAGAAACGAGAATCAGAGAAGGATTCTCATTAGGATGCAGGTAATAGGGATTTCCAATCGATTGTGAGGGATCGGACTGAGGTGTAGACGAAACACCGATTGTACTTTCAGCGGAAGAAGGAGCGATGCCATCTTGATGGAGCAATCGAAGAAGCAATCGCACAAAATGAAAGGATGACGGAGCTATGGAAACTCAAAATTGAAAGGAGGATTCCAAAGACCTATCGGATCTCAAGGCAAAAAAGATGAATGAGACTTGAGTTCACGTGATGGTCCAAAAATGTCGAATGAAAAGATGGAAAAAAAAAAGCGAGTGAAGGCCGAGAGGAAGAAAAAGCCAAAATGTGAGAAAGAAAAGTCAAAATTGGACTCATGGATGAAGCAAAGTTGATGAGGCGTGATGTGTCAATAATGAACAGGCATCACGTGAAATTACAGTGAAATTGCAGAAAAAATGCATACGGAAGCTAAAAGAAAATTTGAGAAGAACACAAGAAGCCAAAAACTTTCTTGCTCTGATACCATATTGTGTTTTAGGAAGAAAAGAAATGGAAATCTGGAAAATTCTTATTCATGAATAATGTGATACAAATGTGCTTTTATAAGCATAATC
The DNA here is from genome assembly GCA_019022655.1 of Acacia acuminata. Taxonomy (NCBI): domain Eukaryota; kingdom Viridiplantae; phylum Streptophyta; class Magnoliopsida; order Fabales; family Fabaceae; genus Acacia; species Acacia acuminata. The sequence goes on from JAFJYI010000444.1 coordinate 9,827, forward strand.
AGTGATAGTTGTACAAAGAATACAAAGAAAGTATCTAATAACTAAAACTGTGCAAATAGCTATTTCCTAACTAAATTAGTTATTCTAACTACATTATACTCCAATAGTATATATGCCCGGAATTTTTACATGTACCAACATCTAAATTAGTCCATATATTTGCAAAGTGGTCTTTCATTTTTGAAAACACAGATTATGTGAAAAAAATATTTACAAATATGAATGTAAGCAAGCTTGGCATTGTTAGAAAGATCATACGTGAGAGCAGCATATGGAAGAAGCCATACTAAAAACTACGTTGTGTACTCTCTTTGATCATTATAGAAAGATGTTTCAGACATTTTTAATATATTAATAGAAGTCATCAAACCACTGTTAAGATGCCTTTATTATTGGCTTCCATGAAAAACATGAAGCACCTATGGCGGCTTGATTTGTTGAATTCAATTTGATGTATTGCTCTGTTTATTAAATGGTTTGTCTGTTCATATTTGATGAAATTGAAATGAACAATTCTGCTAATAAAAGTCAAGACCATATATTGAACAATTGTTTAGAACAGACTTAATCTTTTCTCATAATCTTTGAATCGTTCTGTTTCTAATTTGCTCTGTATTATTTGCATATGGTCCTTCTTATCATTCACAATAGCATTCCCACTATTGTGTTAAATTGAGGGATTCATATCTGTGTCTTTTTTTAGCAAAAGGAACCAATTTTATGAGGCTTAATGCCTCTTGTTTGTTCAAAATAATGGTCCAAACATGTCCTGTCATCTCTCTAGTGATATGCTCATAAATCTTTGGGATTGGGAGAAAGATTGGGTTTGTAGTCGATATTTGAGGGAAATTCTCATTATGTCATGCAAGTGACATTTAATCCTAGAGACACCAATACATTTATTTTTTGCATTTTTTTGTTAAAATCCATGCTTGCATGATTTAAAGCTCCTCTGGTCTTGTTTTTCCTGATTTGGAATCTTGAGTCTCCTGACCCCAATTTTACATTGGATGCCCATCAGAAAGGAGTGAATTGTGTTGATTACTTTACAGGTGTGACAAGCCTTATCTGATTACGGGTTCTGATGATCACACTGCTAAGGCTTGCATTCATTTTCTGATTTCTAAGTTTTTATCTTTGATTTACTTGCCTACAAAACTGTGATATGTTTGAATAATGAATCGGGAATATTTTCATGGATAAAATCTATGAAACAGGTATGGGACTACCAATCTACCATACCAAAAGTTGTGTCCGAACTCTAGAAGGTCACACGCACAATGCATCTTTGTATGCTTTTAGCCCGATCTTCTTATAATTATTACTGGTTTAGAGGATGGTACAGTGCGCATATGACATTCAACAATTTACAGGTAATACTTGATGTGATATGCACATTCTTCACTTATTTTTGCTCCCATGTTATCACTCTTTTATCAGGGATTTTTCCTTTTTTTTCCTTTAAAAGAACACATTAGTTTTTCTTTTGCAGTGTTGGCAGACTTTTAGTAGAGGATAAGTCTTTAAGCCAAGTTGTCTTTTGGTTCTGAGCATTGTGTCTTTGCGTGCCTTCTTCATATGCTATTTTTTGCCACTTTTATTATTAAACTTAAGTTTTGAAAGTGTTCGTTTCTTCATTTGGTGAATATAAATGTCTAGGTTGGATGTTTACTTGAAAAAGCTTTGAATTTGAGACTTCCAAATTGGACAATTTTGTCCATTCTCGCTTTTTCTATTTTGTTAAATTTTATTGCTCATGTTGGTGCACTTTATAAGATGTTTGACTCATTTAAAAATTCAATTAAGATTATTAATTGTATATTGGCCATCGCTTTTAATATTTTATGTTGATTTGATCCACTTATAGATTTGAGAACACATTGAATTATGGTCTTGATGGAGTTTGGGCTATTGGATACATTAAAGGTTCACGTCGGAGGCTCTTCTTGCCTATAGTTTCTTAAATGAATTTTTTCTTGGCCAGGAAATTAAGAGTAGGATGATAGTGTGAAGTTTTATTTATGAAGTCTGCGTTTTTTGATGACTGATTTGGGAAGCGTGTATCACAAAACTTGTTTGCTTCAATTTTCCATCAACGAGATATTTTCCTCCACTTTTTAATATCCCTAAGTGTAAAGGGTCTCTTTTCATTTCGTCCTCATGGCATAGAACATCAAAACTTCTTCCTCCGCAAGGTCGTGCTTGGCTATGATGAGGGAACTATTATGGTCAAACTGGGCCATGAAGAGCCGAGTGGTGACATGGACAATAGTGGGAAAATTATTTGGGCTAAACACAATGAAATTGAGACGAGTCAATATAAAGGGTGTTGGGGCGGATGTGGAGGTTTGGGCTCATTTCTACCCTTAACTTTTTTCGAATATGTGAAGAAAAATTGAAAAGCATGATTATCATGAGTATATTATTTCTGTTTTGATTTTTATGATTAAATATCACTTGGAACTTCAAAATTTTATAGTATTAAATTATGGGAAAAACACTTCTCATGTTGTAGGAGAAGTGTTTTCTCATGTCACACACATAAAATGGTGGGACCCACATATATATATAATTCGTATTATATATATGTGTGGGTCCCACTATTTCATGTGTGTGTAGGAATCTTCTTTTTCTCATGCAACATGAGAAGTTTAAACCCCTTAAATTATATATGCAAATCTTGTTTTCCGAGTCAAATTACGGGAATCCTTGGAGTCATGCAATCCCATTGATTTTAACGAGACAGGGTTTTGGAGATGTGGTGAGGCTGGATAATGTCTGAAACTCTGCTTTGAGTCTCATGCAACCTGATTGCAAGTAGTCTTTAATTTATCATTTTGCCCCTAGTGATCTATGGCAAGGAATAACTGCAAAAATGGAGTCCATATATCATCGGCCCATCTCCTTTTTTAACCCTATTTCATGGACCTGTATTTTTTTTTTAGTCCCCAACGCTCTTTCGAAAAATTAGACCTTGTGTACTTTAACTTTTTTACTAAAATGTCTGCCATTTAAATTTGAATACATCGATAATTATTGTTATTTGAATCGGCTATGTTGATTTAGAGTTTACTTTTGCCCATATAACATGAAGCTTTATTATGACTTGAATTGATCATCTTGACTTTCTATAAAACATGCTTACTACATCTTAAAATGTCAGTTGGGTACAAAATTTTATCACTGAGTGGCGTACAATTACTTCGCTTCTCAGGTTGCTGAAGGAGAAAGATTAGCTTTAGCTGTTACGGAGTTGGGCACTTGTGATCTCTACCCACAAGTGAGTTGGGATCATGATTTTATATTAGACTGCATTCTTTTGAGATGCTTCTCGGTTTTTGTTTTCCTTTTTTCAACCATCTTTCTATAATAGAATGATTTCAAAGAATGATCAAGGAGTGATCAGAGGAGAATAGAGAACTGTATTCTGATAATTAGATGCTTTTACAAGGGTGATGGCCTCTATGTGTAATTATTAACCTGGACACTATTGTTTTCCCTAGATCTATGGTATGGATGCAATATGGATTCTTGGTATAGATAAGAATTGGTTCAACCATACATAGGCTATATTAAATGATGTTAGACATTGTGCTTCAAGGGCAAAGAAAGTGATATCTATGACTTGCCTTATTTTATGGGTGGCGGGCATTGTTCTCTTCAATCTTCGTGAAAGAAATGAGCTTTAGGTTGAATGTTTTTCATGTGCAGTTTTGGTTATCAGCTATTTGCTTCTTTGTGTATGCGGTGTTTAACTTGTGATCCACTAATATTATTTCAGAGTTTAATGCACAATCGGAATGGCAGGTTTTGACAGGGATTACATAGGAAATTGTATTCTGATTTATAGGAATCCTTGATTTGTAGGGATTAGGAATAATCTTCATTAATAGTCATTATTAGTCATTATGAGTCATTACTATTGAGGCTCTCTTATCTTCTATATATATGTAACGTTTATATGTAAATATAGGACTCAATATTCATTCTTTCCTTTTTGCCAAGTAACATGGTATCAGAGCCCAGGTTGTGTCCTCCCTAAAATATTTTTTTCTTTTTTAGGTTTTCTCGTTCTTCCCCCGTCACCTCCAATTTTTTTCCTCATTTTCTTGAGAGCTATTCTCTTGATTTTACTCTATTTTTTCTCATTTTCTCGAGACCTATTCTCTCGATTGCTCCATTTTTTTTCCTCGTTTTCGTGAGAGAAGCTATTCTCTCGATTTTCCTTTAGTTTTTCCTTGTTTTCTCGAGACCTATTATCTCGATTGATCCCTTTTTTTCTCTCCTCGTTTTATCAAGACCTATTATCTTGATTGATCCTATTTTTTTCCTTATTTTCTCGAGACCTATTATCTCGATTGATCCTTTTTTTTTTTTTTTGGAGTTAACTTGGTCTCCCTCCAAGAGAGAGTTAACATGGTCTCTCTCTAAGAAGGAGTTAACATGATCTCCTTCTAGGTTTTAGAGTTAACTCAAGTGGGTTACTCATTGTATGAGCGTATTGCTTTTTTGTGGTTCACATAATATTATTCTTCATCTTTCTTTTTTTCCTCCATATTATTTCTTCTAATCACTTTTTTTTTTTGTATTCGATTTATCTTCTAATCACTTTTGTTAACCGTTTGGTGTTGGTCCTTGATGAGACCTTTGAAGTATTTTTTGGTCCGTCATTTGTAAGACCGTTTGTTTGCAGACATATTCACATAGAAGCCAGTTCATCCTACTCAGTTTCATGAACTCAAGTCCAAGCTGGGCATCCAAGACATCCATGCTCCAGCTTGCGCGGGGGGGGGTGACAGGGATTACATAGGAAATTGTATTCTGATTTATAGGAATCCCTGATTTGTAGGGATTAGGAATAATCTTCATTAATAGTCATTATTAGTCATTATGAGTCATTACTATTGATGCTCTCTTATCTTCTATATATATGTAACGTTTATATGTAAATATAGGACACAACATTTATTCTTTCAATTTTGTCAAGTAACGAGGTTTGTTGTTGTATGTGTAGATGGTGAGTATATTATGTTCACTTCATTGGCATGGAGAAATAGGTCCTTCGGTTTTGCATTGGAAATTGCTTGGTCTTCATACGAGAGAATATGCTCATAGAAAGTACATCAAAGATTAAAAAAATTTCCGGGTTTGTAATACCTTAGATAAGATGGTAGGAACCAATATGTCACGCCCTGAAAACCAGCGGAGTGACTGGCATGGAATGTGAGGGAAACTCACTTCCCAAGCCATAAGACTTACAAGAACGGCCATATCTCATATCAATAATCTAGAATATAAAGCTAGCATCTCTAATTCCTATCTACAAGAACGGCCATATCTCATACATGTTCTTCAATGAACAAAATGACATTCAAAGCTCTGCTCTACTATTATATATGTCTACCTATAGACTACGGTGAGCATCTAGCTTTTAATAATAATACAAAAGTCTAAATTTATAATTATATCATGCAGCAGCACCACAAAATGAGCTAGCGACCTTTAAATTTTGAGAAGGCTCTTCACTGCTCAGCCGGTGGTACAAGATCAGCAATACTATCTGAACCAAACAAATTTTCCGGTGAATAGCGTCCCATTTATAGAATTTTAATAAATACAGAAGAAAATAATTTAAACATTTTTATTCTTCGATAATAACAATAGGGCAATAAATCACAATTTCTACATCATATGGACATAGTTAAAAACAGAACTCTATGTAGGATCATAAATCAAATATTTCGAATACGTAATAAATCGTTTTGTTTAAAAAAAAAATCAGTTTAAAACAATAAATCTCTAAGCTTGTCTAAACATAGGACCTCTACAAAATGGATGACAAACGTGGACACACAGTCCACGGGGGTAACTAACCAAGCGTGGCTCAAGACCACGAAACAAGCATGGACACACAGTCCACGAGGGTAAGTAACCAAACAAGCGTAGCACGAGGCCACGAAACAAGCGCAGGTACAAGAACCATGAATAACAAGCGTGAGAACGAATCCCACGAGTATCAAGCGTGAGTTCTATACCCACGAATATCAAGCGAGCTCGAGGTTAACCATGGTGCACCAAGGACTAACAATATTCTTTGTTAGTAACCATCGTTCGTATTCAGTCCTCTCAAAAACATTTTCAAACAAGCGTGGGATCAGTTTGACTTTATAAATAAAAATAGCTTCTAATAATGAAATCTCATGAGGAGCGGTTCACAATCAAGGATCCCAGCATGAAGGTCCATGAATAATGTCTCAAATGCTACTTTCAAGCATGCATAAAATCTATATCATAAATATAATTTATTTTCAGCACAATTCAACATGTTATTCATTTGAAAAATCATTTCAACATCTCCATGCATGATTCAAATTGTTCAAATACGTTGTAAAGTCAGATATACAAATATTCAATTTAACCTTCACATACAAGGTTGATCAATTGTGAAATAAATTTAACTTCCTTTCAGATTTCATATATAAATGTTCATTGAAAGAAATGGAAAAGACCAATAATGTTAAATATAAATCCTTTTTATTTACTAAATTCAATATCGATGAGAAGCTTAGATTATTCTAATAAACTTTCGTTGGAGAAATCATGATCAAGAAATGCTGTAATAAAATTAAAACATAAAAGTAGTCAAATATCATTTATAAAAATTATAATAGGACGTTATTCACTGATAGCGATACTAATCGCTTTGGCTCGATTTATTCTAGGAAGAATAAATGTATTAAAATAAATTAGGAATTAATTGAATTTATTAAGTCTATTTTTATTATCTTTTCGTATTTATTTTATCGAGTCATTTTTGATCTTTTATTATCTTTAGGAAATATGTGATCTATCACAACTAGATAGATTGAGTTGTTAGGATTTAGATTTATTGATTATCTTTATGGATTTCATAGAGTCACTCTCTGTAAACCTAGTTCTATTTATTGGCTCTTAGCCTATGAATAACATCATCGAATATTTTAGAGAGTAACTTACCTCTTGAAGATTCTCCCGGGCTGTTCTTAAAGAGTTGTTAGATACTTACTTCTCCTTAAAATAGAGTACTACTTTCCCTTCTTAAATTCAGATTTATTCATATAGTCTGAAGCTTAACATTTGGTATCAGAGCCTTTTCGATTCTACCAAGAATGGGAAAGACACGTAGCTCGCACAGACGCTCCCAGCATACCTCACCACCCCCGAACCCTCCCACTCGCGTCAACCATCCCAGCAGCCACCTCCCTCACCACCACGCGACGCCCGCTCTGCCTCGCCTCCAAAAATCTCGGACCCACTTGCTACAATTGCTGCTCGACTCGACACCCTAGACGAGTTGCGAGAGAAGGTCCTCGCCCTGGAGACACACACTGCTCGTCGCCGCCGCAGGGGCCGCTCGCCTCCTTCCTTCGATGATAGCGATGATGGGAATGATTGTCACCAGTGCCCCTCTCACAGGCCCTATGCCAAAATCGACTTCCTAAAGTTCACTGGAGGTGATCCGTGGGGCTGGCTACTCAAAGTTGATAAATTCTTCAGGTATTACCAAACACACGAGGATGATAAAGTGGACATGGCCTCCTTATATTTTGAAGGTGACACACTGGATCTATTTTCCTGGTTAAACTCTCAACGCCATCTCCGGTATTGGCCTGAACTTGTCTCTACACTGCAAGAACATTTTGGACCACCAGAGTATCTTAATCCCGATGAGCATCTCTGCCAAATTCGACAAACTGGCACAAGTCAAGAATATCGTCAGGAATGGGCACGACGTGTTTCTCGCGTCTCACGTTTGCCGGAGCACTGCCTGCTTGGTGTCTTTCTCACGGGTTTGACTGACAAGATCAGAGCGGATGTCCGCCTCCATAAACCACAAACCGTCTACAGGGCCGCCAGTTTGGCCCTTGAGTTCGAGCACCAAATCACCATCGCACGCCATACTCAGCCCACTGCAACAACACCAGCGATCAGGCCCTCACCCACCTCGTCAACAGCTTCCGCACGTGACTCCTACCCCCATCCGCGACAATTTGCAACGCCCACCAGCAAGTTTTCATCGTCGGGCTCATCTGCTCCACAAGTCACCAGTCGTGTACCCACCATGGACTCTAAACGCCAGCGCCGACGCGACAAAGGCCTCTCCGACCGGGCCATCGTTTTGCTACGACCTCTTTCTCCTTGCTGGAAGTCGATGAGGATGATCTTCCTCTAGAGGACCAGTATGATGCCGACCCCCACTACACACAGGATGAGGCGGACCCACCAGCAACTTTTAATGCCACTTTAAAGGAAGAAGCACCGGTAACCTTCAATGCCATACTGGGCTCCCCATCGGCCTCTACAATGAAAATTAAAGGTACACTACAAGACAAATCTGTTTTGCTATTAATCGATAGTGGGTCCACCCACAACTTCATCTCCACCAAATTAATTCAGAGTCTCGGCCTCCCTACCACTACAGTACCCTATGTTGGGGTTCAAATTGGCGATAGTAGCATCGTCCGATGCAACCAGATTTGCCAAGGTTTAGAAATTCAGTTGACTGGGATAATTATTAAATAGGATTTTTTCCCCTTCTCTTTGCCCGGATCTGACTTGGTTTTGGGCATTCAATGGCTGGCCTCTCTCAACACTGTAGAAGCCAATTGGAACGAGATGTTCCTGATCTTTAAGCTTAATGGCAAAAGGTACAGATTGCAAGGTGTAATTCCGAAAGCTGCTCCTCCGGTATGCCTACAGAATTATGACTTCTACCAAACAGAAACTGCCAAAAAGGCTGCCCTTGACATGACTCGATTTTATCATAATTTTTCCTCCGTGTTTGAAGAACCACGATCATTACCTCCACCTCGTGGACATTATCACAGGATTCCTTTACGCCCTGGGTCTTCACTGCCTAATCTACGGCCCTATCGAGCTCGTCATTATCAAAAGGATGAAATTGAATCCCAAGTCAACGCTTTACTGACACGTGGATTTATTTGACCCAGTTCCAGTCCCTTTGCAAGCCCGGTACTATTGGTTAACAAGAAAGACGGCTCTTGGCGGTTGTGCGTTGATTATCGCCGTCTCAACCAGATGACGGTACCTAATAAATACCCTATCCCGAATATTGATGAGTTACTTGATGAGTTGCAAGGTGCGCGGTACTTTTCAAAGATTGATCTACGGTCCGGATATCATGAAATCAGGGTCTTCCCCTCCGACATTCAAAAAACAGCGTTCCGCACACATTCGGGCCACTACGAGTTTGTCGTTATGCCGTTTGGGCTCACCAACGCACCAGCCACATTCCAAGCCATCATGAATGACCTATTTCGCCCTTATCTACAACAGTTTGTGCTGGTCTTTTTTGACGATATCTTGATATACAATGCTACAGCATCCGATCACTTCCGACATATGACTATGGTTTTCCAGATCCTGCAACACTCATTCTATGCCAACGCCAAGAAGTGTCTGTTAGGGCAAGTTCGGATCGACTATTTGGGGCATATCGTGACAAGTCGAGGGGTTGCCGTGGTACATGAAAAGATTAAAACTGTCGCTCATTGGCCGACTCCCTCCTCTGTACAGGAATTACGCGGATTTTTGGGTCTCACGGGTTACTACCGACGGTTTGTGAAAAATTATGGAATTATTGCTCGACCATTAACTGACCTAACAAAGAAAGATGCCTTCCAGTGGTCTCCTGAAGCTCAATTTGCTTTTGAATCACTCAAGATTGCTCTCACGACTACACCGGTACTTCATCTGCCTGATTTTCAACAACCGTTTACCGTTGAATGTGATGCCTCCATGGAAGGAATTGGCGCTATTCTTATGCAAAATGGCCACCCTATCGCCTATTTCAGTAAAGGGTTCTCATTTTCAAACTGCTTTAAATCCGCTTATGATCGAGAATTGTTGGCCCTGGTACTCTCCCTACAGAAATGGCGCCATTACTTGTTAGGGCACCCTTTTGTGGTAAACACCGATCATCTTAGCTTAAAGCATATGCTAGACCAGAAGATTGTCACTAACTCCCAGCAATGCCTTATGGTCAAATTACTACCCTTTGACTTTACCATTCATTACAAACCTGGTAAAGAGAACATTGCGATGGACTCTCTCTCACGAAGACCACAACAGGTAGATTTCTTCCACATGGTTATTCCTCTGGCCAGCGAATTAGAGCAACTACCGCAAGCTCTACTTGACGACCCTAAAACCAATACCATCATTCAGGCACTGCAGCGCAATCCAGACCACCACCCTCACTTCCACCTAGTGAATGGTCATTTGTTCTACAAGACACGTTTGGTCATCCCAAACTAATCTCAATTAAGAGGAAAATTACTAGCTGAAGCTCACGCCACTCCTACTGGGGGACACGGGGGATTTATTAAAACCTTACGCAAACTAGTTGATCAGTTGTATTGGCGTGGAATGAGGCAAGATGTTAAGCGTTTCATCCAGCACTGCCAGACATGCCAACAGAATAAGTATCAAACACTGGCTCTAGCTGGGCTTCTTCAACCTTTGCCTATCCCGGACCGCATTTGGGAGGATATCTCTCTTGATTTCAACACCAGACTCCCCAAGTCTCGAGGTTTCACTGTTATTTTAGTAGTGGTCGATCGCCTCAGTAAATACAGCTACTTCATCGCCCTTGCTCACCCATATTCAGCAAAATCAGTCGCCGCCACGTTTGGTCAGGAGATTGTTCACCTGCACGGTATGCCCAGATCAATCGTATCCGACTGAGAATCTCTATTTCTCAGTCACTTTTGGCAGGAGCTATTCCGTTTAAGCAACACTCGCTTAAACATGAGCACTGCATACCACCCCCAGTCTGACGGTCAAACCGAAGTAGTCAACCGATGTCTGGAAACTTATCTCCGTTGTTTTACACACGAGCAGCCACGACATTGGAGTACATTTCTGTGTTGGGCTGAATTCTCTTTCAACACCGGCTATCATACCGCTGCCAACACCATTCCATTCAAAATAGTCTACGGACGTGACCCTCTTCCACTACTCCCCTATGTGCGAGGCGAAACATTGGTGGCCGAATTGGAAGACCAACTGGAGACCAGGGATGCCATGCTACAGGTCTTAAAGGGTAACCTTCTTAAAGCTCAACACCGAATGAAGTTGCATGCGGACCAACGTCATAGGGATCTTGAATTCACACCGGGTGATGCCGTTTGGTTAAAAATCCACCCTTACCACCAGAAGTCCTTATCTCGTTCCCGCTGTGAGAAACTCTCGCCGCGTTTTTATGGCCCATTCAAGGTCTTGAGGCGTATCGGCAAAGTGGCATACGAGTTGGAACTCCCTTCTATTGCCAAGATCCACCCGGTCTTCCATATCTCTCTGCTACGCCCTGTCCCAGGCCTCCAGGCTATCTCTCCTCCTCCTCCGCTCCCGCTGTCGGCTGATATGGAACTCCTCCTTACTCCTTCTAGGGTGCTGCAACATCGTTGGACCCCAGCCAAGCACCTGGAACTCCTCATCAATGGGAGAACCATACCTCAGAAGACGCTACATGTGAGGATTATGATCTGCTTACTGCTCAATTCCCGGATTTTCGACTTGAGGGCAAGTCGTTTTTCCAAGGAGGGAGAAATGATAGCGATACTAATCGCTTTGAATTAGTTTATTCTAGGAAGAATAAATGTATTAAAATAAAATAGGAATTAATTGAATTTATTAAGTCTATTTTTATTATCTTTTTGTATTTATTTTATCCAGTCTGTTTTGATCTTTTATTATCTTTAGGATATATGTGATCTATCACAACTAGATAGATTGAGTTGTTAGGATTTAGATTTATTGATTATCTTTATGGATTTCATAGAGTCACTCTCTGTAAACCTAGTTCTATTTATTGGCTCTTAGCCTATGAATAACATCATCAAATATTTTAGAGAGTAACTTACCTCTTGGAGATTCTCCTGGCTGTTCTTAAAGAGTTGTTAGATACTTACTTCTCCTTAAAACAGAGTACTACCGTCCCTTCTTAAGTTCCACATTTATTCATATAGTATGAAGCTTAACATTCACTCACCTGTTGTGCTCTGAAATATGCCATTTCTCCTATTTATCAGCTCCAGACTTAATCACTCCTAACTCTCTTAATATTCCATAACACAAAATATTATTACCCAATTATAATTTACATATACTTCCCACATATAATATCTTATTCAATAAGATCCTTCATTCTATCATCATTTACTTCATCAACATTTCAATTTAGTTTCAAACAAAACCATAATTCGGTTACAAAATTTATAAACCATCCATCCACCCACCTTTTGTTCTTTAAGTCATTCATCAAACATTTCCAATCTTTCAATAAGCACAACCAAATACCTCCTAGGTATCTCTCTAACATGAGAACAAGCATGTTTGGGCTTTAAATTATAACTAGTTACTTTTGGATTAATTTATTTTATTTTATTTTTTATTTCCAACTTCGTTATACTATCAATGATGATAGTTGTTTCTCATAGTATGATTAATATGCAAACACCTTCCTGGCCTCTCTAAGCTAAAAATAAATAAATAACCTTAATTTAACCAAATTCATCTCTTACACATTTAATTAATCACCGGTATCATTCATATATATAAATTATAATTAATAGAACAAGCTTTCTTTTCCACAACTTTCTACAACACACATAAAATCTCTAATAAAAAGGAACCGATATAGGATGTACATGAAAACACATATTTCTGGATTTTTAGAACTATTGACACCATGCAATTTAAAACAGAACTTTTTTTTTTTTTTCCAATAGCTCAGATTTAAACCTGAACTTTTTCAATTTGCAATTAGATTCAATAGCTACACAAGTGCAATAGAAACAACACTCTAATCACAACAGTAGAAGATTGGTTCCCTTAATGACAGTCCCAAAACAATTTTGACAGAACACACTTTCAGTTATGCTAGTAGTAACATATATAGAGTTATGATAGTGGATAAAAATTTTCTAAGGAGAGTAATTTGAGAACATGAAATTCTTATTTCTATTGAAATCTTTATTTGTTTCCCATTCCTTGGTGTAGATGATTAATCAGAAAAGTAGTGTGAATATTAAACAACAAATGACTTCCTAACCTTCAAATTTCAAGTCCTCCAATACCAATTTCTTAATAAGACTTGGTCTATTATAAAATGAACCAATATCCAAATCTACTTTCTTCATCTGATTCAAAAATCCTATGGCAATACCCATAAGTAAAAGAAAGGACCCCAAGCTTAACAATCACATGAGAGTTGACGGAGGGATGAGAGATTGAATAGGTGGACTTCTAAATTATTCACGTAGGCACAAATCAAAGACGCAGGGATCATTCAGGAGTGAAGAATCAAGAGGATTGCAGCGCACATACATCAATGGCAGCTACACAGGCGACGTAGGGCGAAGGAGCAGTTGTGGTTGGGGTTTGGAGCTTCAAATCGAGAAGCTTTTCCTCTGTTCCCTCTCTTGCAAAATCGCCGCAGATCGAACCAGACAGAACAGAACCGGGAAAAAGTAACAGCAACAAAATTTAAATCGACCGAGAAGGGCTCCGGCGGACGGACGAATTAAGGTGGACGCAAGCGGACCGGAAGGATGAAAGAACAGAATCGCTCGAAGGGCTCAGGTTTTTGGTTTCTGGAAAAAATCCCGAAGCTTGGCTCTGCCTCTGCTAAAATCGTGCGCTGAAAAAGATGCTCTCATGTGTTTTTATTTTTTATTTTTTTTATGACACATATAAGGGTTTTATGGTAATTTCCTCTGGAACTGAGGCAAAAATAAAATCACACACCTCTTATGGAGGATCCGAACCCGTAATCCAAGGGACCTTTAACAATCCCAATACCATCAATCTACAAACTTCACTTTGACACCTAGCTACAATAAATAATAAATATATAATTAGCTTATAATATTTTAATTTAATTTAGTAATTTTTTATTTTTAAAAAAATTCTCCATTATCTGGGTTATTACATTCCTCCCCCTTAAAAAATTCGGTCCTCCGAATTTAATATGTACTCAAGTCAGCTTTCAAATAGAGAAGCATTTTGCTTTAGAAACTCCCTGTCTAAGTGGTGCAGAAAGATGGGCGAATGAAAAGGGGAAAATGAGGTGAGAGCAGAGGGAGTGTGGAAAACAGAAATTCATACTATTTATATATTCTAAGCTTATTATATAAAAAAGTATATGATGTTTACCCCTCTATATATGTACAACATTAACATAGGCTTCCACTTTCTTTTTCTACTGAGGAATGGCAATCTAGATTTTTATAATAGGAGGGAGAACTATGGGATAAAGTCATCTTTTTATAAGGAGAGAGTAACTATGTTAAACCATAATCCTTTTATGATTGAAAAACAAGCATAATAAAAATATATAATATATTCCAAGAAGATGTTGAAGTGCATTACTATCTCACACATAACTAACTTTTGGCAGCAGAGGTATCTCTAACCTTCAAATTCCTTATTCAATAGTAGCAATTTTCAGGCATATAAACAAATACATTAAAAAAAAAATTAGGGGAAAAATCAAATGTGTTGTCAAAGACTTCTATTCCAATTAATTTCCATAACAACTTACTTTTGACACAAGGATGAGTATGGAATAAAAGAGAAACCATTCTACCATATTCACATGATTGACATCCCCAATTATGAAAAGACCCGTTTGCTTGTGCTCCAAAAGCGGGAGAAATCTTTAAATCAAAAGTAAATAGTTTCTACCCATAGTTCACATGCACCTTGTCGTTAAAGACATTATACATTCTAAAAATTAAGTTGTTATGTGCTTATATCACCTTTCTCCTATCATTGATTTCTTTAGATATGGATTCCCAGATTCAGCAAGGTCAAAACCAAAGCCATCAAAAGAATAATTAAACAAAATTAATTGTAGCTTAATATATTGGAGTTAACTTCTCCAACCCTCAATGGATGGAAGAGAGTGGCACAATTATCCCCTCTCACAAATATCGACGCCACTAGGGGGAAAAACATTCACATAATAAAAATAAATAAATGCAATGAAATACAAAATATTACAAGCAAGCAGTACAACATACTAGTCAATTTATTACTGCATTCAGCAGAAATCAAGCAGACCTAAACTTTAATTAAAAGAAAAGGACTTGAATCTCCAACACTTCTATCAGTAAGAAGAAGAAAAGTTATTATATCAATTGTAAATTAATGGAAAGCAATTCGAAAGAAATCTTCAAATAATCCCTAAGTTTCATAAAAGTTATATTAAATTCAACCAATTTCACAGATTGCCCAACACATGCAAGTGGTTTCAGTAAGTTTAATTCAAAAATTCAGGTTCATTAAGTGGAGCGAAAGCAGCAAGTTTTAAATTGAAGTTTTGTATCCAAAATCAGAATGGTAGACGGAAATTCAGCACAAAAGTATATGAGTAGCAATGCCCTAAAGTGAATTTTCAGAAAGTCCAGCAAAATCTAGAAGAATAATAATTCTGAAATAAAGAGCATCACCAAGATTTTCTAGGATGCCCACTCAAATTTCAAATGAGAGTTTTGTTACTATGGTTCAAATCAAGGAATTCAATTCTTATAGTTCTTTTATCTACTTCAGCAGAAAAGAAATTCAAAGATTTTAATCTCAATCAATTTTAATGCAGCAGATCAGAAGTGCAAGATCATACAAAATAGAGAAATCACTTAATGCAACATGAATTGATTGAGATTTAAGCTCAAAATATTCAGCAAAATTTTTAAATACACAATACAAAGGTAATTCACTATGTAGAGTGATAAGAAGTCAGAATTTTAGTAGACCAAGAGTACTATGCAGCTCAAAGTGTAATTCCAAAGCAATATACACACCAAAATTCAACTGAGTGTAGCTTCAATAGCTAAAACCAGTTTCTGCATTAGATTTCAGCTATTCATACCATGCACACTATAAACCAATATTGTCTTCATAGACTTTAATTTCAAGAAACTAAATGAGGTTGTACAACCACCATAGATAAGCCTAGCTTTTAGCCTAGGATAAAAGTCATCACCTACCTGTCCTTTAAGCATACTGATCTAGTGAAAAGAAAACGGGGTCTTTTTGTAGTTGAGATTTTTGAAGGAAACATAAGTATTCTCTGGGTACGATTAATCATTAAGCAAAGTCATGATTATGAAGTAAATAATAATAAAAAATAGCAGCCCTTAAACCCATAAAACAATTGCCAATAAATTGTTCTTCAAAATGAAATTGTTTAGGTAAATTTCGCAAAGACAAACATGCTAGAAAAATAATTGTTTTTCTTTACAAGCGTAGAGTTTTCTCTAGTCACTCAAATTGATTGCCTCTATAAACAACAAGAGAATTTTATCACTGGAGGAGAGGAAGCACCCAGGTCATCAAAGGCATATATTTACTCTCTTCTACTTTGCAAGATTCAAGTAATCTATAATTGAACTTAAAACTGACAAGAAAATTCAGAAAAAATTTCTGCATAACCAATTTAATTTAGATGCGGAGTCTAAGAAGTAAACCATAACTGTGAACCTTGAGCTTTCATATGCTTGGACAGAATTTTCATAACAACATAAAACACCCGAAACAGAATTCAAACTCAAAATTTTGGCACTAATACAGAACACTTTGACAGAATCAGAACAGAGTGCTTGAGAAAACAAATTGACCAACATACAGCACTTTTTTAATAATCTAGACAGTTGGCACACAAGTGACAACACATAATGGCGGCAATGACTATGGCACACAAATCTCAACAAAAGTTGAAGGTTTCAGCAGCTACACTTCCAAATTTCTTTCAAAATCACATTCAAAGCACAACTCAAATTCTGCATAACAACTCCCAACCTATAACTGATATGGAATCCAATTCTGTACAAGCAACTACCAAACAATTCCGTATTGAAATTATCCAACAAGTCCAACATTTCAGTGGCAAATATTATAATGATAGTAGCAAATTGATATCACAATAACAAACTGATATGAAAAGTCAAAGGATGGATTTGTTAATCATAACTCAAGTTTGCACAGAAATCACAGTTTGCACTAGCAACAACAAATGATTCAATATTTCTATGATGGTACACAATGGACAGCACCCAAAACCAGCTATCCAACACTGAGTTCCAACAACAATTACACTTCAAACGCCCACCAAAGTCTTTATTTTTTTTATTTTACACCAATTACAGCAAGACAATTCTTAACTCAATGGACAAGTTTTTAGCATAATACTCAGCAACCATAGCAAGATTCATACAACGTTAATGGCAGATCATGTTCATGGGATATTCACAACAAAATCTCAGTTATAAGCATTCAAATTCAAGCTATTCACTCAACTCCCAAACTGTCCACAGAATAAGTTACTACAACAATTTAAGTACTTCACCACTAAATAGAACCAATTTTACAGAATATTAACAATAGAGACTAGACAGAATAATTAGGTGATATTTTCCATTAAAAGAATATCACAAGTCACACAACCAATCCATGGACTTTAAGCAGAAATAGCATCAAGCGCATTTTTCTACAATTTAGGCAAATAACACAGAATCATTTCCAAGCAAAATAATTCAGGAAGCAACCAATTCAAGCATGTCATAAACCAATCTCGAGAACACCAAACAACCATAAACTCATCAAGAAATCCACAATTCCTACGGTATAGAATATGAATTTCCTATAAGGTTTTCAACAGCACTTCATTATCACTTAGTTCCTACTAAGCACTTGGAATCTAAGGCATCTTTCCAATCAAAAGAAGGTATAAGCAGCATTAAGCTCAATAAAATTTCTGTTATACAAGATGACACATCAATCAAGGAAACTAAAGCAAAACATCACGTTGAGTCATACCCAATAAAAATCATTTACACCACGATTCTTCTACTTCGCACTCGATCACTTATTTACATCCAAACTACACAAGGAAGCACAAGAAATACTCATCTCAGTATATGGATGAGACATGTTTGACAAGAAGGAAGACACCACAGGATATCCTATATAAGGCCTTCAATGATGCCTCAATTATCATTATGCCCGGGTTCATAATGATAATTGAGACCCCACTGAAGAATCCTCGCTCCACATAACTATAAGAAACCTAAGGCTCTGATACCAATCTGTCACGCCCTTAAAACCAGCGGAGTGACTGGCATGGAATGTGAGGGAAACTCACTTCCCAAGCCATAAGACTTACAAGAACGGTCATATCTCATATCAATAATCTAGAATATAAAGCTAGCATCTCTAATTCCTATTTACATGTTCTTCAATGAACAAAATGACATTCAAAGCTCTGCTCTACTATTATATATGCATGTACATGTGTGCTAAACAAAGACAAGGATCCTGCCTCTAGACTACGTGGAGCATATAGCTTTTAATAATAATACAAAAGTCTAAATTTATAATTACATCATGCAGCAGCACCACAAAATGAGCTAGCGACCTTTAAATTTTGAGAAGGCTCTTCACTGCTCAGCCGGAGGTACAATATCAACAATATATCTGAACCAAATAAATTTTCTGGTGAATAGCGTCTCATTTATAGAATTTAAATAAATACATAAGAAAATAATTTAAACATTTTTATTCTTCGATAATAACAATAGGGCAATAAATCACAATTTCTACATCATATGGACATAGTTAAAAACAGAACTATATGTAGGATCATGAATCATATATTTCGAATACGTAATAAATAGTTTTGGTTAAAAAAAATCAGTTTAAAACAATAAATCTCAAAGCTTGTCTAAACATATGACCTCTACAGAACGGATGACAAACGTGGACACACAGTCCACGGGGTAACTAACCAAGCGTGGCTCAAGACCACGAAATAAGCATGGACACACAGTCCACGAGGGTAAGTAACCAAACAAGCGCAGCACGAGGCCACGAAACAAGCGCAGGTACAAGACCCACGAATAACAAGCGTGAGAACGAATCCCACGAGTATCAAGCGTGAGTGCTATACCCACGAATATCAAGCGAGCTCGAGGTTAACCATGGTGCACCAAGGACTAATAGTACTGCTGTTAGTAACCAACATTCTATATTCAGTCCTCTCAAAAACATTTTCAAACAAGCGTGGGATCAGTTTGACTTTATAAATAAAAATAGCTTCTAATAATGAAATCTCATGAGGAGCGGTTCACAATCAAGGATCCGAAGGTCCATGAATAATGTCTCAAATGCTACTTTCAAGCATGCATAAAATCTATATCATAAATATAATTTATTTTCAGCACAATTCAACATGTTATTCATTTGAAAAATCCTTTCACCATCTCCATGCATGATTCAAACTGTTCAAATACGTTGTAAAGTCAGATATACAAATGCAAATGAAGGTCGTCTGCGTGAAATTTCCACTGAGAAACTTGTGTTCAGATGCTTTTAGGAAAAGATAATCATTTTTATGTATAATTAGAATGTATGATGCTTGTCGGAAGTTTAAAGCAGCATATAATTTAAATCTAAATAAATACAATATATAAAAAATTAAAAAAATATATCGCACCCTCACACGCATTTTGCACCTAATGTTCATTTTCGTTCTTGCGGTTAGAAATGGCTGAAGAATGTTTAAAGAATGCAATGGATTTGAGTGGATTGTTACTGCTATATTCTTCTTTAGGAGAGGCTGGGGGAATATCGAATCTGGCAACCCTTGCTAAAGGGCAAGGGAAGAACAATGTTGCATTCCTTTGCATGTTCATGTTGGGTAAACGGGAAGACTGCCTTCAACTGTTGGTAGAGAGGTAATCTTCTATAGTTGTGCCCTTTTGCTTCCATAAACTACTAACACAAGTATGGAACAAGTTGGATTACAATGTAGTTTTACATAGCTCACTTGTGCCTTTGCAGCAATCGGATTCCTGAAGCTGCTTGAATGGCACGGTCTTATCTCCCAAGCAAGGTCTCGGAGATAGTAACCATTTGGAGAAAAGATCTCCACAAGGTAATTTCTAACTCAGATGTATGGTATTTTTTGTGCAGTAAAACTACCTGAATGTCATTTGTTATTGTATGTAGACTTTACTCAAGCACCTTTTCCAATTAGGCTTATCAACTAAACACAAGACATATTGGTTAAAAATAACTAACATATTTCCTGGGTATATATGTCAATGCGAGCAGGGTAGCCCCAAAGCTGCCGAGTCATTGGCTGATCCTGAGGAGTATCCTAATTTGTTCGATGACCGGCAAGTTGCGATTCTTTGTTGAATCTAAAGCTGCAGAGACAAGGTTAGGGTGTGAGAGTGCTCCGTTTATATTTGACTGTGTTAGTTCTTATTCAAAGCTTTTGAGAATAATAAGAATTATGTTCAATCTTTCTTTGTTTTTTTTTCCTGGTTTATTAGGGGTGTTTACCCTCCTGCTGAGGACTATGTAAAGCATGTTGGAAAGTCTCATGTTACCCTAGTTGACGCTTTCAGAAACATGTTGATTGAAGAGGGGGAGGAACTTCTTGAGAATGGATATTCTAATAATGAGGTATAGCACTTCAAGAGATAACCTCAAATGCATCAGTAAATTCATGAACTAAATAAGATGTACTTTGTTTTTATTTTTTTAACTTTTGTCATGTGGAGCAGTAGATTTCCACAAATGTAGAGTTGGTCTTAGACTGTTGTTTTGTGTAATTTGTCGTCATTTTGTTACAGTTGGTTGAACAGAACGAAGAAGAGCTCATCGCGCAGAGGAAAAGCCGAGGAAACGGAGAATGGAGAGGAGGCGGTTGTGGTGATGCCGATTCTACGGATGGTGAAAAAGTACTTGTTAATGGCAACGAGGCTGAGGAAGAGTGGGGTACGAATAATGAAGGAGCCCCATCAACCTAAAGGCAATTTGGTGGGGCAGTGTGAAAAATCCAAATTTTGTCTCTGGTGATTAATTGTTTCTAAAGTGCCGTCTCGTAACTCCCTTTTTGACACCTTGCTATTTTTTATGACTACCCTATGACTAAGCCCCACCCATTCTAGCCCCATATGCTCTCTAACTCGATTTAATTTTTCATAAATTTTTTCTAAATAAAGTGTGCTTAAGAACATGAAAACCCTAAATCTAAAAGATTGCTAATCATGGGATTAAGGCTCTAATTAAGCTTCTAGCTAATTTAGATAAATAAAATAATAATAATAATAATAATGGTTTTTCAAAAATAATATCATGATATTTTGTTAATTAAATAATAATATAATTAAGATATTTGTGGAGAACCGATAGAAATTAAATCCGTCTAGAAAACCATGAACTAAGTTTCTTAGGTCGGGACATATTACGAACAAGTGAATTTTTGTCCGAGAAGTTGGTGTTAGCGGAAGTCATTTCCGTAGCCGGCGGGGCGAATAAGGGATCGAGATGAAAAGATATTTTGTAAACAAAGGGCAGATAAGAAAAGTGAGAACCAATGGAAAATAAATCGTAACTTGAAGTCCTTGAACTAAGTAGAAAACAACTGGACATATTATGAACCGGTGGATTTTTGTCTCGAATTTGGCATTACCCGAAGTAATTTACGTCAGAATCGACGTACGTCTCGAAAATGTTCAACAGTGACAATGGAATACCCTTAATGGGATCAAAAATTTTAGTTAACTCATATATTTTCAAAGAGGAAGAATAGAACTTCAAGGCTGTGTTCCCGGATTTTTGAGATTTTCTAAGATTACGCGATTAGAACATCGAATGGGGGACTTTATCAGTAGAAGTTCATAAAGCATAATCCATGTGAAATTTAATCCACCAATAAGAGAAAAGAGTTGTTGTGCATGTGTGTGTGTCTAGTATAAGAAAGAGAGAGAAAAATTAATTAAAGCAAATTTGATAAAGTTTGAAATCCTAGAGTAAATTTGATAATGGTTTGAAATCCAGTAAATATCTTATGTACACAGTAAGAACTCAAAACAACAAATAAAGTGAGAATTTATACAAATTTAAATAGTTGTGAAGAAGTAGGAACCCTGGAGAAAATATAAGGACTTATCTTGAATCCACATAATTTAACCTCGAAAGTAAGCCTAGTAAGGGCCATTTTTGCAAACGTTGAAGAATAAGCTTAGTACAATCGGGGAATCTAATTAGACCATAAATCTTGATATTCAACCGCTAATCAAAAAGCATACTCGGAATTTAAAAGTATTAGGGATTGATCGGGCAACCAAAAATGAATTTCGTTAAAGTAAAACCGAAGACTCAGTTGGAAGAAACTTCTTCATTAAGTATGGGTCCAATGGTTAAGATTAAAACTTCTTTACTAAGTTTAGATCCAAGGGTTCATATTCAAGATGAATTAAGTTTGGAAAAACTACCAAAATGCCATACCATTTCCCTATAAATAGAGGGCTTCCCTCTTCATTCTCTTCACACCAAAAACCATTCTAGACAAGAATGGAGTGAAGCAAGAAGGAGGAGGGAGTAACAAGAGTCTTCAAGAGGATATCCGGGAAGTCCGGAGTCGGATCAAAAGGCCGGACGTTTGGCCATTACACGGTGAAAGGTACGTTCGCGTACTGTAACACTAACTCTGATGTTTATTGTATGCGTACATGTGCTATGTGTATGGTATGTTTATGTGAGGTAGTTGATAGCTCGTGGTATGTTCAATGTCTTGTTATTATGCTTGTTGGGTGTTGCGATACGTTTGCTAGGTACGAAATGCTTGGTGCGAAATGCTAGGTGCGAAACGATTGCTAGGTGCGAAACGTATGCTAAGTGCGACATATCTGCTAGGGGGCGTGTGTGCTGTTGGGATAAGCTTGTTTGTATGCTCATATTCTGTCTATGTTGTATATATGAACATGAGGTTAACCGTTACCTGAGGTTCAATGGGCATTGAACCTCAGCTCTTGACATAGCGTCAGGGTCAGGAGGACCGAGGAACGAGGAGAAAGGCAAGCAAAGACGCATAGGGATTCATTTGAAGACTTTCTTCTTTTGTTATTTACTTTTGAAAACACTCGGTATAACGTACCACTACATGTCGACGGACTTACGGCATTTTGAATATAAATATCAGTTACTCAATCGCTCCGATGCTCTACTCTGATGAAAAAAATATATATACTGCTTTTGAAAATGGGATGTTACAGTGTAAACACTTAGAAAGATGGCTTCAGGATATGAGTTCTCAATTCTTTCTACAAGAAGAAGGAGAATAAGGAGGAGGAGGAGGAGGAGGAGCTTCCAGGACCATTATTCTAGATTTTTTTTTTTTTTTTTTTTTTTTTTTTTTTTTTTTTTTTTGCGAGAGACGGTTTAAAACATGTGACCGATAGTATTTTTATAAATTTATGTAAAATTTTAGATTAGTACCGCATAGGAGGAGGAGCTTCGGACCATTATTCTAGTTTTTTTTTTTTTTTTTTTTTTTTTTTTTTTTTTTTTTTTTTTTTTTTTGCGAGACGGTTTAAAACATGTGACCGATAGTATTTTTATAAATTTATGTAAAATTTTAGATTAGTTCCGCATATAACAAATCTAAAATATACTTTTGAACCGGTTCTAAAAGTATTAAAATATTTTTTATAAAAATAAAATTTACATACATGGATTGAAGGGAAATTTTGCTCAGGAAGCTTTTCAAGTAGCAACTTTACCCCGAAAGTGTAAAAAATGGAGCAATTTTTTCCTAACTGTTGTTCTAATTAATTTTGACTGTTAGTTGATTAAATATGCTGACCTAGTAGTCAAAATATCATAAACGTCATTTTTGTTAAGGTGTAAATTTTTGCCGGAAATTAATGTGCTATCTACTTTGTCTTTTTTAAAGTTAGATTTAAAACTTTTATAGTAAATTTACATCTTAACAAAAATGGAGTAGATAACATATGGACTATCAACTCCGTATATTTGGTCATCAATAACTGTCAAAATTAATTGGTATAACAACCAAAACAAAATTGCTTCATTTTTAACACATTCGGGGCAAAATTACCCTTGGTGAAAACTTCTAAGACAAAAATACCCCTAACCTTACGAGACTTTTAGAAATATGCCTACTTCTTTGCGATTATTTGGAAAATACCTCATCTCCTCTCAAAATCTTTCCGTTGTTCTGTTTTTAATTGGTTTTGTTTTATTTACAGAGTGGCTTTCTTAACATGCGGGATGGCATTTTCACTGTTGATTTCTCCTCCTTAAAGCTTCATGTCGCTTGATTGTCCAAAATAGAGTTCAAATAAAGGATTTATATGCTTCAATTTATTTTTCAAAACTAAAGAAAGGAATCATCATCTTTTAAAATCCTATATACATTGAATCACTATAGTGCCAACTCATGAATACTGCAATCTCTTGTTGTATGAGGTAAGCCCCTAAAATTATACATTTTTTGGTTTTTTTTGGGGGGTGGGGGCACAGAAAAAAGATGTATGAAAGAGTTCTAACTTAAACTTTTGCTGTGTGATTTCGGATGAATGCAAGCTTAGCATCGTTTGAAAGATCAAAAGTGAGAAGCTCATATGAAGAAATTGGGAGACATTATATGGGACATAACTAAATATTTTGGTGGTTGTGCTAAACAAGTAAGTGCTTGGCTCAAAAGTATCCAAGACATTCAGGAGATACTTTTGAGCCAAGTATATAGTTGTTTTAGATTTTTTTTTTTTTTTTTTCATGAATTAGATAATTTCTAAAGTAAACATGAATAATTTTGTATTAAAGTTAATAATACTTAGCTCAATAATTTCTCCTAAATTAATTTAAATTTTCTATTTGAAAGTGATATAAACTTTACTTGATAATGTTGTTCAAACCAAGCATGTTCTTGATGGAAATACATAACCTATTTAACTTGACCTAAGTTTTGTTCTTGATGGACATACAATGCTCTCTCTGCTCCTCAAGTTTTACAAAATAACTGTAACATCCCATTTTCAAAAGCAGTATATATATTTTTTTCAATCAGAGTAGAGCATCGGAGCGATTGAGTAACTGATATTTATATTCGAAATGCCGTAAGTCTGGCTGATTACAGTAGTGGTACGTTATACCGAGTGGTTTCAAAAGTAAATAACAAAAGAAGAAAGTCTTCAGCTGAGTCCCTATGCGTGCCGCTTGCCTTTCTCCTCGATCCTCGGTCCTCCCGACTCGACGCTATGTTAAGAGCTGAGGTTCAATGCCCATTGAACCTCAGGTAACGGTTAACCTCATGCTCAAGTAATATAGTATATGGATGACAGATATTCATGACATTACAGCAGTAATCAATACATAAGCACACAGCAGATGCAAGATTAACATATCAACAGTACATAGCACACAGCACATGTAAAGTTACCCATGTTTGCACTAACCAGTGCCACGACGGCCCATCGTGTCCTCAGCGCTAGGAAAACTCAACGGCATTACCAAGACTGTAACCCGTATAAACAAAGCTGAATGTATAAACAGTGAACTAAGACAGAGTCTTAGACACGGTGCATGACCCAAGACCAAGTCCTGTCCATGACTCTATGAAATAGTCTATCACATATAAGCATACAATAAGCATCAGAGTTAGTGTTACAAAGACGTGAACGTACCTTCGTTGATGAATACAAGACGTTTGTCGGTCGAAAATGCGTTCACAGATATCCTATGAGGGTAATATCGCATTTATTAATTCACAAACAATATCCTAATAGATATCTTAGTCACAAATGACTATTTTGCCCTTGCAACATTTATTTTTCATTTTATTCCTTCAAAATTCGTAGAACAACGCTGGTACAAATCTGGGCAGCATTTCGTCTAACTTTGAAAAATCATAATTAATTCTAGAAAAATTGAAACGAGGATCCGTAAAATTCCTTGGAATCCTTAGGATGTCTATTTTCAAGTAAAAATAATCACCTTTGCCCAGATTACACGAATCACTCTCAGGTTTTAAGTATTGAACCTCTGCCCAGAATTTTTCCAGAAATTCGTAGCCTAAATTTGAGGATTTTTATCTCTCTGTACCGAAATCATTTTGACATGTTCTTGACATATTTAAAAATCCCTATATGTCTAATTTCACCATGAATTTTCCCAGAATTTTTCAACTTCATTTTGAACAAGAAATATTGGCATTCCTATCATTGATTTCAGAAATCGCTTACCGACAAAATTTCGCCAGAACTTCGTTACTTCGGTGTTTTTCTTCTAGAAAATTTTCCCTAACCCTTCCTTCATCAATTTTTCGAAATAAAGCTATTTTTAACCATAAAAACATGAAAATAATGAAGAGAGGTTTGCTTACCTATGCTTGAACTCCTTCAAGCTACTTCCCACTCAACCTCACTTCTCTCTAATTTCAGATTGCTCTTGCTTGTTTGGTGTGAAGAATGAAGAGAGGTTTGCTCTCTATTTATAGGAAAATTCCCACCTCTTCACCAAGCCCACTCTTCCCTCTTGTACACACACACACACCACACACAAAGACAAACATGTGGCCTCTCCTCCTCCTTATGTGTGAGCTGAAATTTATGGCTAGAAGGGAAGATGAATCATCACATTTTACTCCCTTTGACCTTGCATTGTTGGCTCAATTTCTCACCATGTGTGATTTAGAAGAATATCTAGATTTTTATAAGACTAGTTGGCTCTTAACTAGGCTTTGGAACTAGATGCAAATGGGATAGTTGGTTACTAACTAAATAAGGGACATTTAGGTGTAAATCATCAAATTTATCCAAGTCTCATTTAGTTCATAATTTTCGAAAATCATGGCCTTCATTAGATATCTCTAATTGCCCTTTATCATCTTGAAATTAAATATGTAAGTTGGGTAAAAAAAATCAAGGTGATATTTAACCCAAGCTTTGATATATGTGTTTGTTCAAGATTAATTCTTACAATTAATCTATGTTTTAAATCTCCCATTGATCCAATTAATTTTATGAAGATTTAAGAATATTTGATTTATCATTGGTCAATTTAATTATACAAGGATTAAGACTAATTATTGATTTACTTGAGATAGAATACTTGACTCTCATTGTTCCAACAAGGCTAGTTTAAATGTAAGGTCACAAACTTTGACTTTAATTACCCATGTGTTTGCTTCACATAATATCTAGATCTTTAAACACTTTTTCTTCTTCCTCAAGCATGTATAACCGTGGCCCCTTCTCCTTCAATCACTCTTGAATTGTGTTTCCCACATAGTTCAAAATATCCTATTTTCAAGGCCTCTTATTGGTTAATTCATTTTCCCATGGATTAAGGATTTAAACATGTAATTAATTTAGGCCTTTGGATTTATCTTTATGAGATTAAATCTAGTTAATGTAGATTTAATTATCTACTAATTGTTGGCAATTTTCTTTAATTGGATTAATTATTTTCTCAACACTATTTCATTGACATTGGTATTTTATGTCCCACATATCATATTAAAAATCATGGGGCAACTTATGCTCCCCAAAATTATATTTAATTTTGCCTCATTATTTTTCAAGGGAAATAATCCCAAAAATTCCTAAAATTAGAGACAACATACTTTCTAATTTTCAATAAATATTTTATTGCTTCTTGGGATTTTTCATAATATTTTCAGGGCATTTCATGGCCCATAATTGCATTTAGTGATTTTGACACTTTTAATCCCTCTAATTTCATTAGAAATTTCCCTAGACAATAGAATAAGTATCCTACAAGGTTTTAAAACCACATATTCACCTATTTACAAATAGGTATTATTTGCTAAAATATAGCATTCCAGATAGATAATTATCCGGGTATTACAATAACAAGTAACAAAACATAAAAAAGATGTTTCGATTTTTTGTTTTTCAGATCAAATTTTAATATTTTTTCCAAAATACATAATCGAAAACATGTTTTTTTTTTCCAAAATAAAAACCGTTTAAAAATAGGAAACCAAGCATGCCCTTAGTTTTCGTTGTTTTTCTCCTTGAGGCATTCTTGTCTATCAATTAACACGTAATAGTTTTCAATTGTCATATTTGGCATAAACAGAAGGCATGAATTTTCTTTTTCCCTTAAAACTGTTGTCTCACATTAATCTTAATCTTCTCAAATATTATGAAGTCAAGAGACATAGTTTAGTGTTCAGTTGCTTTTACTTTTATAAAACACAACAATCAATCATCTATTCTTTTTTCCCCCGCTTTTACTTTCGGGTGCATAATGCTTGACAGCGGATTTGAATTCCTGAATTTCGACCCAAAAAAAAAAAAGAATTACTGAATTATTGATATTTATGTTTCACAAAGTTTTGATGTTTCTAATTTAGTCCTTGTTAAATGTTAATATAATGGGTGTGATTAACATCCGTGCCAATAATAAAATACCATATCTGCCACAAACTAAACAAATATGTGTCCCTTGCCCCCAAAATTATTTGTCAATACATGATTTTTTACGCTTTGAAGAATAAAAAACATAGCTCCCTTAATTTCTTATTATAAAGTATGTTTAACTAGAAGGATTTTGTGTTTCATTTTATAAGTAATTTTGTAAAATGGCGAGAGTACGTAATTCATGTTTTTATCCTAAGATTACCCTTAAAAATTGACAAAATTACTTCATATTATGAGAGTCAACTATATTTAACTATGCGCATTTATTGAAACTGCTAACTTTTATTTGTTTAGAATTAAGGATTTCGTGGAATTTGGGTCAAACGCAGGGCTCATTAAGGGAATTTCTCATAGTTTGTGATTTCAGGCAATTATGTCCATGGTAACATCATACAAGAAATGTGTCTTTTGGTAACATTTAACATTTGACATTCTTATAACTTCATAACTGTTTTCGCCAATATAATGACAATAGAATCCAAGTTATACTGGGAATTTAGGAATTCATATTCAAAACTTTAATTTTTTTTTTTTTTTTTGATGTTGTATTATAAATTTAGAGTAAAACTATATGATATGTAATAATTATTAAATAAAAAAATATGTAACATTTATGAAATGAGATGACCATATATGCTTCTCCACGTTCTTTTTTGTTTGTTTGTCCTTTCCAACACATCCGCGAGCCACAATGAAATGAGATGATAATGTTTTGTGAGATTATCATTCATTTTGAAGAAACGGCGTACTCACAAGCATGCCCACAATACAATCATATCTCTACTTCAAAATTCAAATCCTATAATTTTTGTACCGTTGGAAAAATAGCCTCACTACCCTTGGTGGATTAGGCTTAGGCTCAATTGCATTGGGGTCAAAATACAAAGAATAGAAAAGCTTAAGTTTGGTTTTGAGGTATAAATAAAAAAAAAACATTAACTAAGGATTACGTATAGATAAATCTAGGATTGTTCTCTCTTTTTGATGAATTTTTTTATTGATTTTTGAGAAATATAAATATCATGTAAATACAATGAAAATAAGGAAAAAAATTGGTTTTAATTTGTTAAATTAATAACTAAAATGTAATTTAATTAAAAACTAAATGATTATTTTTTGTTATTTTTAATACATATGGAGAATGAATGAATGAAATAGAGTTTGAAGATATTAATTGATGAAATGAGTTCAGCAAAGTTTTTAAAATAATTTGGAAGTTAATTTCTATTAAGTAAAATTTAAAATCTCAAATAATCGGGTTGAATCTAATCTACCTAATTTATGGTTAATTATACATTTTACTTATAGTCATCTCTTAAATAAATTGTTAAAAATCATTTGATGTGTAATTGAAAATTATTTTAATGTATTTGCTTTCTCTCTAAAGAGAGCATGGTCGCAACACCCAATTTAAAATAATTTTATTGTACATATTCATAATCACATAGAATACGAAACTTCTTAATTTTGAAGGATAAATAAGTTCAATATATAATCCAAATGCACCAATATAAAACTCATCACAAGATCAATCTCTCAAAGACAAACGAATATTCATCCAAATCTCATAAAATATATACCAATTTTAAAAATCAAACCAAACAAATCACAAATCATATGTAATGAGCTCACTGAGAACTAATAAGCTCTCATTTATAAGACATTTGAATTGAAGGTCCAGCCACCCTCTTCATCATCAAAAATCAAGAATCTATCTACGCATATAAGCTCAATTGCAACCTCGGCTTCTTCAAATCATTTTACGGTAATACACGGGGATCCGGAAAAGTTCATAGAAAAACTCATAGACCGCCGGAAAAATCAGATTCACCGGAGGTGGTCCCGAACACGGGAATGTAATTCCGGCGAAGGTGAAGAAGAGAGGAGACGGTGTTGGTGATGAAACCGATACTCGGTGGCTGTGTTCTCTTCCTCTCATCTTCGAAGCTCACGGCAACGCCGATCAAGCTTCCGATTCTCGATCTCCTCTGTCGGAGCTCAGTGATGAAGCTTGATGGAGAGAATGAGCACTCGGCTAACGGCGATGGAAGAAGGTCGCCGGGAGATAGCTGTCCGTGGCCGATGGAGGAAAATGAATGCTCGATTTGGTTATCACTAAAATTCCACGTCTCTCTCCCTCTGACAGTGTCTCTACGACAACCACACCCAAGCTTGAGCTCTCTTCACCGACGACGGAGTTGACGGTGATGGGACGTCGTCGACGGTGGTGGTGATCTGTCTCCTTCCCCTTTACAACTTCGAGCCCACTCTGGTTCGATTCTAAGCTTTGAACTTGTAGAAGCTCCAAGGTCTGCTCCCGGCGCTCAAACTCTCGTCACTCCAGGTCTGTGTTTTACGCCAGGAAGAAGAAGAACCTAATTGGTTCCAGGTCACACGCACAATGTGTTTGCTGTATGCTTTCATCCTGATCTTCCTATAATTAATACTGGTTCAGAGGATGGTACAGTGCGCATATGGCATTCAACAACTTATAGGGAATACTTGATGTGATATGCACATTCACCTCTTATTTTTGCTCCCATGTGATCACTCTTTTATCAGGGATTTTTCAATTTTTACCTTTAAAAGAACACATTAGTTTTTCTTCTGCAGTGTTGGCACTTGGCAGACTTTTAGTAAAGGATGAGTCTTTAAGCCAAGTTGTCTTTTGGTTCTGAACATCATGTCATTACGGTGTCTTTGTCATATGCTTTTTTTTTTTTTTTTTTTTTTTGCCTCTTTTATTATTTAGCTGAAGTTTTGAATGTGTTCGTTTCTGCATTTGATGAATATAAATGTCTGGATTGGATGTTTGTAACATCCCATTTTTCAAAAGCAGTATAAATTTTTTTTCATCAGAGTAGAGCATAGGAACAATTTAAAATATTGAGTAACTGATAAGTCTGTGGTACAACATTGTATCGTGGCGTATCTTAATAATATAGATACATTTATCGGAGAATACAAAAATTCTAGCGATGACCAGTACGTCTCTAAAAAGAGGCTCCGGTCGAGTCCTCACGAGCGCGCTTACCCTTGTCTCTTATCTTCAATCCTCGGTCCTCGAGACCACGAAGCTATGGTAAGAGCGAGGTCAATGCCCACCGGACCTTAGGTAACGGTTAAGAGATATTTTGGCCACTATGACTATTTTTCCCTTGCAACATTTGTTTTTCACTTTATTCCTCCAAAATTCGTAGAACAACGCTGGTACAAATCTGGGCAGCATTTTGTCTAACTTTAAAAAATCATAATTAATTCTAGAAAACTTGAAATGAGGATCCGTAAAATTCCTTGGAATCCTTAGGATGTCTATTTTCAAGTAAAAATAATCACCTTTTCCCAGATTACACGAATCACCCCCAGGTGTTAAGTTTTGAACCTCTGCCCAGAATTTTTCCAGAAATTCGTAGCCTAACTTTGAGGATTTTTATCTCTCTGTACAGAAATCATTTTGACATTTTCTTGACATATTTAAAAATAAATATATTTCTATTTTAACCATGAATTTTATCAGAATTTTGTGACCATATTTTCAATATGAAATTCTGACGTTTTCATCACTTTGCCTCCAGAAATTTCGAAACCGATGAAATTTCGCGTAACTTCGTTACTTTGATGATTTTCTTCCAGAAATTTTGCTATATAACCTCTCTCATCATTTTTTCAAAATAAATCCAATTTTGACCATAAAAACATGAAAATAAAATTATTTTAGAATATTTAAGATCTAAACTACTTCTATCTAAGAATTTAAGAACTAAAACTTAAAGAACTTAAGACTAGAGCTAGAGAACTTACCAAGAACTTTGATCCTCCTTCTTCAAGACCCCTCACTCTCACTTTCACTCTCTATATCAGATTTACTAAGCTTGCTTTGGTGTGAAATTTGTGAAGAGGTTGGTGCTCTATTTATAGGAAAAAGCTATGGCAATCTTGTAATTCTCTAACTTACACATCTTTCATTTTTGGCCATGGGTTTGAATCTGAATTCTCCTTCCAGCTGAGCCAAAAAACGTGGCCTACCTCCCCCCAACCTTCCTCCTTTGATTTTTCACCAAAGCCTCTTGCCTTGGTGTCAAAATTGTCCCGTAATGTGTAAAGCTTTTGGCCCCAAGAGTGCTTTGGTGGCTCTTCCTCCTTCATGCACTCTCCAAGCTTGCATTGTGGCCTCTCCTCCTTCATTCATTTTTTTCTTTACTCTCCTATGGTCCACAATCATCCACACCTAAGCCTTGGTTGCCTCTTGAAACATTTTATTAAATTAATTATGAAAGTTTTATTAATTTAATTAATGTAGATTTAATTATCTACTAATTGTTGGCAATTTTTTTAATTGGTTTAATTATTTTCTCACAACTTTTTGATTTTCTATAGCCATTTATGTACCATGCATTTTTTTAATAATCATAGGGCAACCCATGGTCCCTAATATAGTATTGGATTTTTACTTCTTTAATTTCCAAGGAAAATACTCAAATAAATTACTAAAATTAGAGACAACATATTCTGCTATTTAATTAGGTATTAATTTACCAAAATACAATATTCAAGAGAAATATAAATTTTTGCTTACCCCTTATTGGTCCTTGACCTTTAATTATCCTAATATATCTTTAATTGGTGACTATTAACATTAATTGTAAAGAATTACCTAAATATTCCATTAGTGTAATTTTAATGGCTTTTTAATTATTGGTGATTTCTCTTAAATTTTTATAATGCTCTTGGATTTATTAGTTTATCATTTAGCCTAATTCAATGGTGAATTTCGCGCCTTGCAAAGAAAATAGGAGAATTAATTTAATTTTTTTGGGAAAAATCTCTAATATGACATTTTAGATGTTTTTAGGCTTAATTTGTTGGTTACTATTTTTAATTATGATTGGTAGTAATCTCCTTTGGGCTAATCTTGGTCTTTTCATAACATTGAGCCCTTGATTAAGTGGGTATATTCCTAGTTACACCATTTAAACTAAAACATTAATTTATTTCAAAAATTAAGGTTAATCTTTTAATTATTGCAAATTTAGATTGCCCACTAGTATTTGAAAATTTTCCCTTAGTGAAGTAAGTATTTTAATATCATTAAAACACTCCTTTATGCATAACTTAAGATTATGCTTAATTATAATATTATTAAGGTATCTTATGATCCATAACGTATTTTAGAAATCTTAGGTCTTAAATTCTAGAAGAAATGGCCTAAAATAAATAAACAACCTACAAGAATTTAGAGATAACATACTATTCTTTTTAAATAGGTATTTCCTACCGACATATTGTATTTTAGGATTAAATGTAGTTTTTCGGGTATTACAATATGTATGACAGATATTCATGACATTACAGCAATAATCAATACAAAAGCCCATAACAGATGTATGATTTGTCTGGATAACGGTACACAGCCACTACATATATACATTATCTCTAGTACGCGCACCACCTCGTGCCACGATTGGCCCTCGTGTCCTCAGCGCTAGGAAAACTCACGGTATTAACAAGACTATAACCCGCGTAAAATTGAATGTGTAAGTAATGAACTAAGACAGCATCTTACTTTATGAATACAACTATCATATATAATCATACTATAAGCATCGAGTTAGTGTTACGACGTCGCGAACGTACCTTAGTTTGTGTAGATAGCGGTACGTACGTACTGTCAATATGTGTTCTCGGGTAGCCTATAATATTATAATCGCATTATTATATCATAAATAATATCTTAAGAGACATTATAGCCACTATTGACCTTTTTACCCCTGGTGGATTTGTTATTCTAATTATAACCCCTAATTTCGTGAAAAATGCTGATTTCAGCATTTCGGGCAGATTTTTCGCCTAACTTTGAAAAATCATAATTAATTCTACAAACATCGAAATGAGGATCCATAAAATTCCTTGGAATCCTTAGGATGTCTATTTTCAATGAAAAATACTCATTCTCACCCAGAATCCCTGAGTCATTCCCAGGTTTAAGGTTTCTTAACTCTGCTTAGAATTTTCCAGAAATTCGTAGCCCAACTTTGAGAATTTTTATTTCACCGTACAGAGCTCAAAATAATATATTCTAGGTATATTTGAAAATCCCTATATGTCTATCCATGAATTTTCACAGAATTTTAGAATCTCATCGTCAACTTAAAATACTGGCGTTTTTACCCCTGACTTCAGGAATCGCTAACCGACAAAATTTCACCAGAGTTTCGCTACTTTGATCCTAATCTTCCAAAATTTTTGCTATAACACCTTCTTCATCAATTTTTCGAATTAAAACCACTTTTAACCATAAAAACATGATAACAAGAATATATTGGAAGATTTAAAGATCAAAACAACATTTAAGCCATAAACTAAAGAGCTCTAACTTAAGAACTAGAGAACTTACCCTTGGAGAACCTTGCTACTCCTTCTTGCTATGACTTTCTCTCTACTCTTGCTTCTCTAAACTCATCTACTTTGGTTGAGTTTTGGTGTGAAAATTATGAAGAACCTAAGCTCCTATTTATAGTAAATTGATGTGGCATTTTGGTTGTTAAATGGAACTTTTCTCTTCTTGCTTTTGAGCCAAAGGATCTAAACTTAGTTAAGAAGTTTTAATCTTAACCATTGGACCCATACTTAATGAAGAAGTTTTAATTTAATTTAAAAGCATTTCTCTTGATTTTTTTCCTATTGGTGGATTTCAAATTACATTGGATTAAGCCTATTTTCTTTTCCTTCCTCTCCTTTTCTTCTTCAAAACCGTCCCCTTCCCCCTAGTCTTCTAGTTAATTGCTCCAATTTATAGTTATACCAAGTGCTTATGTAGCTAGTTGAAAAATGGTAGTTTATAAAAGTTTTCTTCTTCAATCCACTAATCTCAAAATTATGACTTCTTTAGAGGTCTTAACTAACCTTTTAATCATTTTAAGATTAATTCCAAAAGTTGAGAAAATGATTTTGGAGATAACCTAATCCAAGCTTAAAATATGTTTGATCAGCCAGCGCCTTAGTAGCGCAGTGGTATGGGAGCTTGGCTCCCCTCCCCCATGTCCAGGGTTCGAACCCTGCCCCCTCCCCTACTATGTGTATCAAAAAAAAATGTTTGATCATAATAAATCATTATATTTGATTTATGATCAAAGCTTCTCAAGATACAATTTATTTTCTATAGATTCTCATTTACTTGTGTCTTGAATTTATCCTAATGGTTTTTAACTCACCATTAATGAATTTATACATTTTTCTCTCTCCTACACTAAACTCACAACACACACACTCACAACACACAAACCGCCTCCCCCCCCTTCATTTTCCTCTTCATGTCATCATCATTTCATTTCCCAAAGTCTTCTATTGTCATTAATAGCATTTATGGGAAGTATATAATTTTTCTTCATGATTAAGACTTGCATGTGCTTAATTATCTTGAGTAATTCTTTTAATTAATTACTTCAATTTCTTTATTCAGTTTCTTGGTGTAAAAAACGTGTACTTCCCTCTTTCCTCTTCAAATTTTGTGTTTTAATTACTTCATACTTATCTAGAAAGAATTCTCTCATTGGTTAATTTTTACTTCACAATGATTACACTTTATGATACTTAATTAGGGCCTTAGGATTTAGCTTTATTAGATTTAATCCAAGCCTTTATTTTGTGTTGGAAAAATTCTACTACTTTTGATGATCTTTGTTCATATATTATGTGCTCTTAGGATTTAAAATTGGTGCAATTATCTTGCCTCTTTAAAAGAGAATTTCCGCCACATATTTAAAATAGGAAGATTTAATTAATCTTGGCTAAAATCTCTAAGATAGTGTTTTTAGGCGTTATAAGGCTTAATTGATAGGTTACTATATTAATTATGATCATTAGGAATTATCTTTATGCTAATCTTGGGTTTTTATTAGCCTTTGATTACTAATTAATCTCATACATTTCTTAATTATGCCTTTTTAATTTAATTATTAATTAATTACGAAAATTAACATAAATATTTTAATGTTTGCAAATTTAATTGTCCATTAGTTGTTGATAATTTTCTTTAATTGGAATAAGTATTTCCATGTCATTTTAATTGTCACTCATGATTAAATTAAGACTATGCTTAATGATGATAATTTTATGGTGTTTTATGATCCTTAAAAGAAATTAGAATATTTGGTCTTTAGTTTATTTAATTTCAAGAAGAAATCACTTAAAATAATAGTCAATAAGCTTCTAAAGTTTGAGACCACATATTCACCTATCTCTAATATGTTTTATTTGTCAAAATATGACATTTATAATAAGTGAGAATTTTAGGGTATTACAATGTTCACTTGAAAAAGCTTCGAATTTGAGACTTCTAAATTGGACAATGTTGTCCATTCTTCTTTTTCTATTTTTTCTATTTTTAATTTTATTGCTCGGTTGGTGCACTTTATAAGATGTTAGACTCATTTAAAATTTCAATTAAGATTATTAATCGTATAATGACCATCGCTTTTAATATTTTATGTGGATTTGATCCACTTACAGACTTGAGAACACCTTTGAATTATGGTCTTGAAAGAGTTTGGCCTATTGGATACATTAAAGGTTGACATCGGTGAGTTTTCTTGCCTGTAGTTTCTTAAATGATTTTTTTCTTGGCCGTGAAATTATGAAGAGTAGGTTCACTTGAGTCTTCTTTATGAAGTCTGCGTGTTTGATGATCGATTTGAGAAACTCTGTATCGAGAAAACTTGTTTGCTTCAATCTTTCCATCAACAGATATTTTCCTCCACTTTTTATTATCCTTAATCTGTAAAGGGTCTCTTTTCATTCTGTCGTCATGGCATAGAACATCAAAACTTATTCATCCACTGGGTTGTGCTTGGCTATGATGAGGGAACTATTATGGTCAAACTAGGCCGTGAAGAGCCAGTGGCCAGGATGGACAATAGTGGGAAAATTATTTGGGCTAAAGACAAGGAAATTCAGACAGTCAATATAAAGAGTGCTGGGGCAGATGTGGAGGTTTGGCCTCATTTCTACCCTTAACTTTTTCTAAATATGTGAAGAAAAATTGAAAAGCATGATTATCATGATTATATTATTTCTGTTTTGATTTTTATGATTCAATATCACTTGGGACTTCAAAATTTTAGAGTATTACATTATACATGCAAATCTTGTTTTCCTTAGTCAAATCACAGGAGTCTCTGGAGTCGAGCAATCCCATTGATTTTAATGAGACTGGGTTTTGGAGATTTAGTGAGGCTGCATAATGTCTGAAACTTTGCATTGAGTCTCATGCAACCTGATTGCAATAGTCTTTAATTTACCATTTTCCCCCTTGTGATCTATAGCAAGGAATAACTGCAAAAATGGAATCCATATATCATCGACCCATCTCCTTTTTTAACCCTATTTCATTGACCTGGATTTTTTTCTTCAGGCCCCAACGCTTTTTTAAAAAATTAGACCTTGTATCCTCTACCATTTTTAATGAAATGTCTGCCATTCAAATTGGAATACATTTGATAATTATTGTTATTTAAATCTGGCTATATTGATTTAGAGTTTACTTTTGCCTATATAACATGAAGCTTTATTATGATTTGAATTGATCATGTTGTTGAATTGTAAACTTGATTTGGGTTAATTGTTCTTTGGCCCAATTTCTAGAATAGTATTTAGGAGTTAAATGGCCCAAAATATTAGGCCCAAATTCTAGAGTAATCTACTCTAGATATCTCCATAGAAATATCTAGAGAATATCTAGATATCTCCATAGAAATATCTAGATAGTAGATGTAACTAGAAACACCATCATAAATATCTAGGCTAGAGAATTCTAGAGAATAATTTGTAGCCCTTAGATTAAAGTTGGGTTGGCACAATCCTAGCCATTGGTTAAGGAGGTGCCACTAGTATAAATAGGTGTGTCCTCCACCATTTTGTATCAAGCCAAGTTGTGAAGTATTAAAGTGTTCTCTTCCTCCAAGTCTCTCTAAACCTTCCCTTTCTCAAATATCCTCCTCCTTCCAACAAAGTGGTATCAGAGCCTTAAGATCCTTTCTAGAGAGATGGCAAGTAGCAACATGGTTCCTTTCCAAGTCCCTATGCTCACCATGAGCAACTATGACAATTGGAGCATCAAAATGAAGGCCCTCCTTGGATCACAAGATGTGTGGGAGATAGTAGAGAAAGGCTACAATGAGCCTCAAGAAGGAGCTACTTTATCCCAAGCTCAAAAAGATAGCTTGAAGGATTCAAGAAAGAGAGACAAGAAAGCTCTCTATCTCATCTATCAAGGATTGGATGAAGATGCTTTTGAGAAGATTTCAGAGGCAACTACCTCAAGGAAGCATGGGAGAAGCTACAAACCTCCTACAAGGGTGCTGAACTAGTCAAGAAGGTACGTCTCCAAACTCTAAGAAGTTAGTTTGAAACTTTACACATGAAAGATGCCGAAAGTATCTCCGACTATTTTTCTAGAGTCTTGGCGGTGACTAATCAATTAAAAAGAAATGGTGAAAAGATAGATGATGTAAAAATTATGGAGAAAATTTTGCGATCTTTAGATTCGAAATTCGATCACATTGTCACTGTCATAGAAGAAACAAAAAATCTAGAAGCTATGACAATAGAGCAACTCTTGGGCTCTTTACAAGCATACGAGGAGAATCAAAAGAAGAAGCAAGGGTTGGTGAGCAACTACTTAAGACACAACTCAATTCCAAAGAAAAGGAAGAAGACTTTGGAATTCCAAGAGGACGAGGAGGATATCGTGGTCGAGGAAGAGGTCGTGGAAGTGGAAGAGTAGGCTTCAACAACAACTATGCCCAAGAAGATCGGAGAGAAGGCTCAACAAGAGGCCGTGGAAGAGGTGGTTCGCAACCAAGACGTGACAAGTCTCAAATCAAGTGCTACAACTGTCAAAGGTATGGCCATTATGCTTCTGAATGTAGAGTCCCTAAGAGAAGGATTGAGGAGAAGGCAAACTATGTGGAAGAGATAAGTCATGAAGATGGCACTCTGTTAATGGTACGCACCAACAGTGTCGGAGAACAAGAGAATACATGGTATCTAGACTCGGGTGCAAGCAATCACATGTGTGGAAAGAGAAACTTGTTCGTAGAACTTGATGAATCAATAAATGGAAATGTCTCGTTCGAAGATGAATCAAAGGCACCGGTGAAAGGCAAAGGTAAGATTCTTATCCGATTAAAGGACGGAAGGCATGAATTCATCTCTAATGTCTACTATGTGCCCAACATGAAGAATAATATTTTGAGTCTGGGGCAACTCTTAGAGAAAGGGTATGATGTTCACTTAAAGAATAATACTCTCTCTCTAAGAGACAATCAAAATAAATTGATTGCTAAAGTGCCTATGTCGAGAAATAGAATGTTTCTGCTAAACATCCAACACGACATTGCAAAGTGCCTCAAAGCCTGCTAAGAGGATGCATCTTGGCTATGGCATCCGCGATTCGGACACCTCAACTTTGGTAGTCTTGAGTTGCTATACAAGAAGGAGATGGTGAAAGGATTGCCTTCCATCAGTCAACCTGACCAGCTGTGTGAAGGATGTTTACTTGGGAAGCAATGCCGAAAGAGCTTTCCAAAGGAGGCCTCGTCAAGAGCCAACAAGCCGCTCGAGCTCATACATACAGACGTTTGTGGACCATTAAAGCCAAGCTCACTTGGTAAGAATAATTACTTTCTTCTCTTCATAGATGATTTCTCAAGGAAGACGTGGGTGTATTTTCTAAAGCAAAAATCGGAGGTGTTTGAAGTCTTCAAGAAGTTCAAGGCCAGTGTGGAGAAAGAAAGTGGATGCAAGATTAAAGCAATGAGATTAGATCGAGGTGGAGAATTCACTTCTAAAGAATTTCTAGAGTTTTGTGATCAAAATGGAATCTGAAGACCTTTAACTGTTCCTAGAAGCCCGCAACAAAATGGAGTAGCTGAAAGGAAGAATAGAACTATTCTCAACATGGCGAGGAGCATGCTCAAGAGTAAGAAGATGCCAAAGGAGTTCTGGGCTGAAGCTGTGGCAACTGCTGTCTACCTTTCTAACCGCTTGCCAACAAAAAGCGTATGGGGAAAGACACCACAAGAAGCATGGAGTGGAAGAAAGCACAGGATCTCTCACTGAGAGTGTTTGGAAGCATAGCCTACGCACATATCCATGATGACAAGAGGTCCAAGCTTGATGATAAAAGTGAGAAGCTCATCTTCATCGGGTATGATTCTAACTCTAAAGGCTATAAACTTTGCAATCCTAATAGTGGAAAGACCATCATTAGTCGAGATGTGGAATTCAATGAAGAAGAAGAATGGAACTGGAGTCTACATGATGAAAACTACAACTTAGTTCCCAACATGATAGAAGACGAAGAGATGGAACAACCAAGGATGGAGTAGGAAAGAGAAGAAACTATTACTCCACCAACTTCACCGACTGGGAGTCCTCAACAAACATCATTATCCGCTGGGAGCTCAAGTGAAAGAGTACCACGCTTCAGGAGCTTGCATGAACTTTATGAGGTAACAGAGAATCAAGATAACCTCACTCTATTTTGCCTCTTTGCTGATTGTGAGCCGGTAAACTTTCAAGAAGCCGTCCAAAGCAAGAAATGGAGAGATGCTATGGATGAAGAAATCAAGGCGATCGAGAAGAATGAAACATGGGAGTTGGCCTCACTTCCAAAAGGTCACAAGGCGATTGGTGTAAAGTGGGTCTACAAAACCAAAAGGAATGCCAAAGGAGATGTTGAAAGATACAAGGCGCGAATAGTAGCAAAAGGCTATAGTCAACGAGCAGGGATCGATTATGACGAGGTATTTGCTCCTGTTGCTCGCTTAGAAACTATTAGACTAATCATTTCTTTGGCAGCCCAAAATAAATGGAGTATACACCAAATGGATGTAAAGTCAGCATTTTTGAATGGAGTACTTGAAGAAGAAGTGTACATTGAGCAACCGGCAGGGTATCAAGTCAAAGGACAAGAAGATAAAGTATTGAAGTTGAAGAAGGCACTCTATGGGCTAAAGCAAGCACCAAGAGCTTGGAATAGTCGAATAGATAAGTACTTCCAGGAGAATGGTTTCACCAAATGCCCTTATGAGCATGCACTTTATGTAAAGCTCAAAGATGGCGATATTTTGATCGTGTGCTTGTACGTGGATGATCTAGTCTTCACCGGAAATAATCCAATGATGTTTGAAGAGTTTAAAGAAGTCATGAAAAAGGAGTTTGAGATGACCGACATTGGGCAGAGATGGCGTACTATCTTGGCATTGAAATCAAGCAAAAGGAAGAAGGCATTTTCATCACTCAAGAGGGTTATGCAAGAGAGATATTGAAGAAATTCAAGATGGAGAATTGCAAGCCTATCAACACCCCAATAGAATGTGGAATAAAGCTGTCCAAGTATGGTGAAGGAGAAGACGTTGATCCTACTTTCTTCAAAAGCTTAGTTGGAAGTTTGCGCTATCTGACATGCACCAGACCTGACATCCTCTTTGCTATTGAGTTCATTAGTCGCTACATGGAGTCTCCAACTACCACACACTTGAAAGCTGCAAAGAGAATCCTCCGCTACATTAAAGGTACCATCAACCTTGGCTTATTTTACTCATCTTCTAAAAAATATAAACTTGCAAGTTATAGTGATAGTGGTTGGGCTGGAGACATAGATGATAGAAAAAGCACCACTGGATTTGTGTTCTTCATGGGAGATATTGCTTTCACATGGATGTCGAAAAAACAACCTATTGTCACTCTGTCTACTTGTGAAGCCGAGTATGTCGCAACTACTTCATGTGTCTGCCATGCTATTTGGCTAAGGAACCTGCTTAAGGAGTTGAATATGCAACAAGAGGAGCCAACCAATATTTATGTTGATAACAAATCCGCAATAGCATTAGCAAAGAATCCAGTCTTCTATGACAGAAGCAAGCACATTGACACACGCTACCATTATATAAGAGAGTGCATTGCAAGAAAGGAGGTGCATATAAAGTATGTAAAGTCTCAAGAGCAAGCAGCAGATATCTTCTCCAAGCCACTCAAGAATGAAGACTTTGTCAAGATGAGAAGATTGCTTGGGGTTACAAATCAATTGTAAACTTGATTTGGGTTAATTGTTATTTGGCCCAATTTCTAGAATAGTTTTTAGGAGTTAAATGGCCCAAAATATTAGGCCCAAATTCTAGAGTAATCTACTCTAGATATCTCCATAGAAATATCTAGAGAATATCTAGATATCTCCATAGAAATATCTAGATACTAGATGTAACTAGAAACACCATCATAAATATCTAGGCTAGAGAATTCTAGAGAATAATTTGTAGCCCTTAGATTAAAGTTGGGTTGGCACAATCCTAGCCATTGGTTAAGGAGGTGCCACTAGTATAAATAGGTGTGTCCTCCACCATTTTGTATCAAGCCAAGTTGTGAAGTATTAAAGTGTTCTCTTCCTCCAAATCTCTCTAAACCTTCCCTTTCTCAAATATCCTCCTCCTTCCAACACATGTTTACTTTCTATAAAACATGCTTACTACATCTTAAAATGTCAGTTGGGTACAGAATTTTATCACTGAGTGGCGTACAATTACATTGCTTCTCAGGTTGCTGATGGAGAAAGATTACCTTTGGCTGTTAAGGAGTTGGGCACTTGTGATCTCTACCCACAAGTGAGTTGGAATCATGATTTTATATTAGACTGCATTCTTTTGAGATGCTTCTCGGTTTTTGTTTTCCTTTTTTCAACCATCTTTCTGTAATAGAATTATTTCAAAGAATCATCAAGGAGTGATCAAAGGAGAGTGGAGAACTGTATTCTGATAATTAGATGCTTTTACAAGGGTGGGGCCTCTATGTTTAATTATTAACTTGGACACTTTTTTTCCCTAGATCTATTGTATGAATGCAATATGGATTCTAGGTACAGATAAGAATTGGTTCAACCATACATAGGCTATATTATATGATGTTAGACATTGTGCTTGAAAGGGTGGCGGGAATTGTTCTTGTGTTCTCTTCAATCTTCTGTGAAAGAAATGAGCTTTAGGTTGAATGTTTTTCATGTGCAGTTTCGGTTATCAGCTATTTGTTTCTTTTTGTATGTGGTGTTTCACTTGTGATCCACTAATGTTAT
Organism: Acacia acuminata; assembly: GCA_019022655.1. Classification (NCBI taxonomy): domain Eukaryota; kingdom Viridiplantae; phylum Streptophyta; class Magnoliopsida; order Fabales; family Fabaceae; genus Acacia; species Acacia acuminata. The sequence goes on from JAFJYI010000444.1 coordinate 53,276, forward strand.
TTCAGAGTTTAAGGCACAATCCGAATGGGAGTTTTGTTGTTGTATGTGGAGATGGTGAGTATATTATATACACTTCATTGGCATGGAGAAATAGGTCCTTCGGTTCTGCACTGGAAATTGTTTGGTCTTCAGACCGAGAATATGCTGTCAGAGAAAGTACATCAAAATTTTCTCAAAAAATTTCCAGGTTTGTAATACCTTAAATAAGATGGTGGGAGCCAAGAATTTCTTGCTAATTTATAAAATGAGGCAAGCAGACTCGATCCTTCCATTGCTGTACTGTTTTCAATTAGTAGGTTTTAATAAAATTCAGCTGGCTATGTATTTTTCTCAGGTGAACCATTATGGCTGAACATTTTGAGACGCATGTTTGCTTCTATTACCAATAGTACCAAAACATTTTCTGCTGTGGTTCTAGCTCTTCATTTTTCTATTTGAAAATTTGAAGAGTAATCATGTTAGGTATTTGCTAAATGAAATAACTTTTTTTTTTTTAATGGATTTCAGGAAAAGAAGAGTATTCGACCAACTTTTTCTGCCGAACCAATATTTGGTGGCACCTTATTAGCAATGTGCTCAAATGATTTCATTTGCTTTTTATGATTCTAGTGAATTCAGGTTAATCCGTCGCATTGATGTTAATGTGAAAATAGGTGCTTCCATTATATGACGAATAATTCCTGCTTTTTCCTTCCTTCTTCTATTTATAGTTTTATTTTGTTTGTTCATTTTCTGTTGACAGAAACTCTTCTGGTCTGATAGTGGTGATCTAGTGGAAATTGCTAGTGATACATCATTCTACATTCTGAAGTATAGTGTGAGGATTTTGATAATCTAGTGACTTAATTATTTTATTATGATAGTTGCCTTTCTCTGAAGAACTTTGTCCCAATATGTGTGGCATACTTTAATCCAAGGCAATATAAAACTTCATGAATCTTATGAAGCTTATTTGTGTTTAATATTATGATGTAGGTAATGACAATGTTTCATTTGGATCGCCCTATGTACTTGTTGGGATACCTTGCTAGCCAAAGCCGGGACTATCTGATAGACAGAGTTCAAGTTAGTGGTCCTTTTGTTTGTTTTGTTTTTGTTTTTTGTTTAAAGGCACATCTAGTAGTCATGTTGACTATTTTTATTCATTTTTGTTTTTTTAGCGTCATGGCTTACACATTGCTTCTGAGCTTGATTGAGTTCAAGACTCTTGTGATGCTTGGTGATTTGGGTAGGGCCAATGAAGTTCTACCTTCAATTCCTAAAGAGCACCATAATAAGTAGGAGGTTAACAGTGATCCTTTAATACTTCTGTTATTTATATCCGCAGGGAGGATAAAGAATTTCCTATTTTTTTGGTAAGAAATTAGATTGATTTAGGAAAAGAAATATGCTTTAAATAACCTAATCTTGCTTCATAGAAATATGTAAAAGCAGATAATTACAATGCTGTGCACTCCACTTTATGCAATTCAGTGCAGATGTTCTCTTTTTCTTTTCTTGAAAAATCTTTTGAGCAAAATGGATGTACATGATGCTAATCCCTTAAGTAAATTAACCAAATTGCTATAAAATGGAAGTGCATTTTATGTGATTGCAAAAAATTTTGACACTGATAAAACTGTCTTCTTATTAATTGATCTGTGTCTTATGTCCTTTGATCATTATTCTGGGCTGTATGCTGTGTTCTTAGTACAGAGCTATGTGAATATATAGTATCAGTTCTGGATATTATCATATTTTGCTTTCCATGCTTTAATGATTCCAAACCTCAATAATAAACTAGTATAATCTACTGCTACGTTTTCCTTACTTTCATGCAAAATAATGGTGCTTATAATTCCCATAGATTTAAAATATGGTGGCCAAATGACATCTTTTTTATAATTGTAAATGTGATCGAATGATAGTGTGGCTCGTTTCCTGGAATCATGAGGGATGAGGATGCTCTTGAAGTAGCAACTGATCCTGACTACAGATTTGAGTTAGCTATGCAGCTTGGAAGATTGGAGGTGGCAAAGGTAATTTCATGTAATATGCATACAATGATATTATCTATAGGCGTGTAAAATTAAGTTGGGCACTGAATTTTCTTATCTTTATGAAGAAATTTAATTTGTAATATGCATACAATGATATTATTCTTTTTGCAGAGTATTGCAACAGAAGTGCAAAGTGAGTCTAAATGGAAGCAGTTGGGAGAATTGGCTATGTCTACTGGAAAGGTATTGTTTTAAGTGAAATGAGTTGGCACCGTTTCTTTTAGCTCAAATGCTTGGGTAATTGCATTTCTAAGGGCCTCTTTGTTTAATGCATTATTGTGAGAAGTGATTTATTGCCTAGGGATTTTATAAAAGGCAGAAACTAGTTTGCATTTGGTTTTAATCCCAAAAATTGATTTATTATTTAGTAATTTTCAGTTTTTATGATATTTGCGTCTATCTTCTTTTATAAAATATGATTTATTATTTAGTGATTTTCAAATTTTATTATATCTTTGTATATCCCGTATTTTTATGAACACTTCCTCTCATTTACCATATCTGATTATTTTCAAAATTTACTCAAAGCAGCTTCTCAAAATAACCATAAATCTGCTTGTTTACATCTTCTTATTACTTTCAGAAGCTTAAATATACATTGTACAACTTTGCAAAGGCAACTTTTTCATGGAAAAGGTTCAAACAGACGGGCGATCAATATCCTTACCTGTATGTACAACTGCGAGGTCTTCAATTTTGATAATGTGCTTCTGAACTTTATGATGTGTTCTTGATGTCTATGTATGCTTCAAAAATTGAGCCTTTTGGGGTTCAAGCAAGAAGTTACAGGGCATGCAGTTAGGACCAAAAGAAGGTAGTCTTGGTGAAATTTCCACTGAGAAGTTGTGTTCAGATTCTTTTAGTAAAAGATAATCATTTTTATGTATAATTAGAGTGTATGATGCTTGTTGGAAGTTTATGTTTACTGCAGCTCACTGTATTTACTGTTCTTGCAGTTAGAAAAGGCTGAAGAATGTTTAAAGAATGCAATAGATTTGAGTGGATTGTTACTGCTATATTCTTCTTTAGGAGATGCTGAGGGAAGGGAATATCGAATCTGGAAACCCTTGCTAAAGGGCAAGGGAAGAACAATGTTGCATTCCTTTGCATGTTCATGTTGGGTAAACGTGAAGACTGCCTTCAACTGTTGGTACTTGGTAGAGAGGTAATCTTCTATAGTTGTGCCCTTTTGCTTCCATAAACTACTACACAAGTATGGAACAAGTTGGATTACAATGTACTTTTACATAGCTCACTTGTGCCTTTGCAGCAATCGGATTCTTGAAGCTGCTTTAATGGCAAGGTCTTATCTCCCAAGCAAGGTCTCGGAGATAGTAGCCATTTGGAGAAAAGATCTCCACAAGGTAATTTCTAACTCAGATGTATGGTATTTTTTGTGCAGTAAAACTGCCTGAATGTCATTTGTTGTTGTATGTACAATTTATTCTCAAGCACCTTCTCCAATTAGGCTTATCAACTTAACACAAGACATATTGGTTAAAAATAGCTAACATATTTCCTGGGTATATATGTCAATGCAAGCAGGTTAGCCCCAAAGCTGCCGGCTGATCCTTAGGAGTGTCCTAATTTGTTTGATGACTGGCAAGTTGCAGTTGCTGTTGAATCTAAAGCTGCAGAGACAAGGTTAGGGTGTGAGAGAGCTCCATTTATATTTGACTGCGTTAGTTCTTATTCAAAGCTTTGGAGAATAACAAGAATTATGTTCAATCTCTCTTTGTTGTTTTTTCTGGTTTATTAGGGGTGTTTACCCTCCTGCTGAGGAGTATGTTAAGCATGTTGGAAAGTCTCATGTACGTTACCCTAGTCAACGCTTTCAGAAACATGCAGATTGAAGAGGGGGAGGAACTTCTTGAGAATGGATATTCTAATCATGAGGTATAGCCCTTCAAGAGATAACATCAAATGCTTCAGTTCACAAGAATAAAATAAAATTCATGAACTAAATAAGATGTACTTTGTTTTTATTTTTTTATTTTTTGTTATGTGGAGCTGTAGATTTCCACAAATGTTAGAGTTGGTCTTAGACTGTTGTTTTGTGTAATTTGTCGTCGTTTTGTTACAGTTGGTTGAACAGAACAAAGAAGAGCTCAACACAGAGTAAAAGCGGGAGGAACAAAATGGAGAGGAGGCAGTTGTGGTGGATGCTGATTCTACAGATGGTGCAGTACTTGTTAATGTCAGCGAGGCTGAGGAAGAGTGGGGTACGAATAATGAAGGAGCCCCGTCAACCTAAAAGCAATTTATTGGGGCGTGTGAAAAATCCAAATTTTGCCTCTGGTGATTAATTGTTTCTGAAGTGCCGTCTCTAACTCCCTTTTTGACACCTTGCTATTTTCTATGACTACCCCTGCTGCCTAAGCCCCACCCATTCTAGTTCCCTTGTCATATGCTCTCTAACTCCGATTTAATTTTTCATAAATTTTTCCTAATAATCGGCTTGGGATAAGTAACAATTTTTTTCATGAAACTCTGGATCCATCAATGATGATTATATCACCACATGGCTAAATTAATTAGATTTCTCATGAACAAGCCTTTTAACTACAATTTAGGGATTAGATCATTTTAAAACTATTCGTTGGAATAAATCAAACAATTTAGGGAATTAATGCAAATAAAACTAATTTACCAATTGTGACCTGGAGGAGGAATTAAGTACAATTATATAGAGCCTTCTGAAATAATCTTTCATTATTGTCTTGGTTTTTTCTTTATTTCATTTTCCCTTTTAATTGACTTTAATTTACCATAGTTGTTTTTTTGATCTCTTGGTAGTGTGTTCATTTACACTTATCCTGAGAAATCGTAATGCTCACTGCCCCAATAATGAAACCAATGTTGGTATCGTGTTTGATTTATTTTTCATATTCCATGCGTGTGTGGAAATGCATCTGGTTTAAATAAAAGATATATTCTATATTAATTTCATCCGAAGTATCAATGATAAGATGAGTTTGAATTAATGATAGTTAGGTTTCTACTATTTTTTTAAAAAAAAAAAAAAAATTATAATGAATTATGAATGCTTGATTCAAACAATTGCAAATTTAGGAATTTTAATTGCAAATGACATATTTTAAGCTTCAAAAGTGACTCTCAGTTTGCAATTGGGATTTAAATATCATTAACTTGTCCTTTTTTTTTTTTTTTGGGACTTAAATGTCACTCTCTCAATAATATAATATGTTTTATTTCTCAACATCTATGTTGAGTCAAATGATTGTCAACCCCCATTATTAATTTCTGATACTATCATTAATGTAATTATGTATCTAATATTTAGCAATGAAAAACTTAAACACATTATGTGTAACAATTAACAATGCCTTCTATCACTGTTTCCATCATAGTGCAAATTGAAAATAAGAAACAAACATCAAATTAAGGAAGAAAACTCTAATCAAAGGCTGAAGCCATAGAATACATAATGTGTGTGTGTGTGTGTGTTTTTTTTTTAAAACGACTGGTGGTTTTTCAAATACTGTAAATTCTGTAATGCCATTTCGTGTATGAAAATATTTTGTATGATGATATTCCTTGCTTGTTCATTATTGTGAGAATAAACGAAAGCAAAAGAAAGAAATCAAAAGAAGCATAAAGAATAAATCAAAACGTCCATCTGAAAGAAAAAGATCAAGTAAGGAATAATTAGATGCTTCAATTTTTATTTTTCAACATTAGAGAAAGGAATCATCATATAATTTCAAATCCTATAAATTGCGCCCACGACGATCGTCCGTACTCATAATGTTGCAATCTCTTGTTGCACCAGGTAAGCCCCAAGAATTATAATTGAAACACAAACACACACAATGACAAAATATTTCTGAAAAACAGCTCTAACTTAAAACATTTTTCTCTGTTACTTTGGATGAATGCGAGCTTAGCATTGTTTGAAAGATCACAAGTGAGAGGCAGATATGGAGAAAGTCGGAGATATCATATGGGACATAACAAAGTATTTGTGCGGTCGCGCCAAACTCGAAGCTGACTTTATTTGTGACTTGGAAGAGAACCTTCAGTCTCTGGAAGCTAAATGGAAAGTTCTTGAAGCAATGAAGAAGGATGTGGAAGCACAAATTAAAGCAGATGAAGAAACAGGAGAGATGCAAAGGACAAATGAAGTCAGTTTATGGCTCGAACGTATCCAAAACACTGAAGAGGTAATACTCTTCATTTACATCTGTCCTTTTTTTAGAAAGTGTTTTGCTATGTATGTAATGTTATTGTTTACTTGATTGTTATAATTAGTTCAACTTATAAATACTTAGCTCAATATAGTTTTTCATGAATTAATTTAAATTTGTTAGAAGGAATCAAAAGTGATATAAACTTCCTGAAAAAATGTTGTTCAAACCAAGCTAATTAAGCATGTTTAAAAATTTTCAGATACGTATGAAACTTATTTTATATCGAATTTATATGAAATGTGGTCACAGTAGTATAGAAACATTAAGATCACAACAATATGTTGTACATATTTTTCTAATTAATTTTATTTCTTCATTTCTTTTAACTGAAAAAATTTGATAGCTTGTAGTATATATATGGATACCCATAAGATCAAGTTTTTATGTACATGATATTTCAAATTAAGTTTTCTGGTGAACATCGTATTATATTGCATATATATACTAAGTTTGCTGTGTGTTATACGTAGTGTGTGTGTAGTTATTTTATATAAAAAAAAAAAAAAAAAAAACCGAAAAGACTTTATTTGTTGATATCTGACTCAAAATAATTGAAGTTTTCGTGACCATCGTATTTTATTTCATATATAATGTTGTTTACTTAATTGTGTTATTCAGCGTCTAATTATGAGGGTCTAAACCATAGGTCAATCAATCAATAAGTGAAATCATATTCATAAAAATGGCACAATCAAAATGCTTTCAACACAATTAAAATAAATAAGTAAGCTTTTGTCAAGAATATATAAATAATTAGCATTCAACTATATGTTATGAGTCTTATGTATCATTTTCATGAAAATCAACATTATAAGACCATGACCTTGTGGGATATATCAAAGAAGAAGGAATATATATTGAAGATTAGTATTAAATAGTTCAGTTGAAAATTTACTCCATAATCATTTAGCCAACTACATCTCCTTGGTATGTGTGATTTGATCAAAATAAACTTATAAATAGGACCAGAGTGGTACATACTAACATTATTCAATATATAACATTAATTTGTTTAGTATTATTATAGGCAAGACATCTCTATCCCAAAGTCCCTCAAAGGTTTATTTATTTATATAATACAAAATTGGATGTCTTTGGTCCTTTATGTTTGCCTCAAATTTTATTATAGTCCCTTAAGTTTGTAAAGTGTACTTTTGGTCATTTAATGTTAACACCGTTAGTCTGACTTAACGGAAAATACTGACTCAACAATTTTAAGTGATGATTTACAATTAAATGCTGGTCAAGCATGATTATATGTTGGTATTTTAATAAATTAATATTTTAAATCCTATTAATTGAAAAATATTTATTCTTCATAGACTATTTTAAGGTTTTTTACAGTTTGTGAAGATTAAATATATATTTTTGGTTGAAGAAGATTAAATATTTTTTAATTAATAGAATTTAAAATATTAATTTATTAAAATACTAACATATAAGCATGTTTGATCATCATTTAATTGAATAATTATTGCTTAAAATTGTTGAGTTAATATTTTTCGTTAAGTCGACTAACGGTGTTAATATTAAAGAACTAAACATGTATTTTACAAACTTAAGGGACTAAAATGATACCAGAGGCAAACATCAAGGACCAAATGTATACTTTAGCCTTCAAAATTTTGTTTTTAATTAGTTGTTTTCAATTTAGGCATTAATTCTTTTTTTTCCCATTTTCATTTAATGCGTGAAATGCTTGAGAGCATTTTTTAAAAAAGCTTTGGTGAATAAACTCTATACTCCCTTAATTGCCTATTATAATGTATCTTCCACAAGGATTTTGTGTTTCCTTTTATAAGTCATTTTACAAAATATTGAGAGTAGTTCATGTTTGATCCTAAAAATAACCTTAAAAATTAACAGAATTACTCCCTAATTAAGAGAGTCAAATATATTTTATTATAGGCATATATTGAAAAAAATTATAATCTTTCAAGGGCATTCAGAACCAGCTGTAATTACTTTCCTTAGTTTTTTATGATGGTCAAACTATTTTTTTTTTTTTAATAAATAAGTCCAACAAGTGTGATAAGTAATTTGTCGACAGTTAGATTAAAAGTTTGGTTTTTAGCATCAAAATTTTTTGTCGTAATTTGTCTTAAAATTTTGGTGCTTCACATTCCTAGAAATTGTTTAGAGTTTTGGTCCACTGATTAATTGACCAATACATTAAGCATTTCTCGAAGAATGATTAAGACTAAATGGATTTAACAAAATTTTTTAACACAAAACTTAAGGTTAATTAATTCTATATTATTAAGATACAAAATAAAATTTTGGGAAAATTATAATAAAGGACCTAAGAAAAATAATATTTATTAAGAAGGACCATAAAAATGGTAATTATTTTGAAGGACCAGAAATTAAAATAGAAATACTAAGTTGCCCTTAGTCGACTTTCCTATATTATCTCTAATTTAATCAGAATCTGAAGTAATTGATTGAAAATTATATATGGAGATCAAATTTGAGCAAAAAGATATATGGAGATCAAATCAGAATTTGAAATATGTAAGTTCGAGTCTCTACTGGTAATTTTTTATCTCTCAGTGGAGGAACCATAGGTTCTTCCATTGACGAAGATCTCCTAGGCCTCCTCCCCTTGTGTTCTATGATCTTCAAGCTCCTCTCCCTGGTAATTTTTTATCTCTTCGTTTTCTTTTTGTTGATTCTTGTTATCATCATTAAAACCTAATTCTTTGCCCCTTTAGTATTGTATCTTTTTCAAACTTATGTTTTGAATTGCCAAAGAAAAATTTGCATTTTTCATTTACAGGTGTATACGTGAGTTTGAATTGGAGGTTTCAAACCGCCATGAATTATTCAATTTTAAAAGAAATTTGCGAAGTGTCCTTCATTTTTCTTTCTTTATGTAGAACGAAAGGTTCCCAGATATTTTTAAGCATTTTGTTTTTGGTTAATTAGATATTTCACCTTTACACAAAAATTGTAGAATCAAAGGAAATTTAGTCTTTTTATTTTAATTTTTAAATTTTTGGTCATTCAAAATAATTACATTTTTATGGTCCTTCTTAATAAATATTATTTTTCTTAGGTCCTTTATTATGATTTTCTCTAAAATTTTCAGCAACGTCATTCATATTTTTCAGTCAACAAAAATGTCAATCATATTTGTCCAAAAAAAAAAATATTCATTCGTATTAAGATCTGTATGTTCTTATCTGGCATATCAATACTTGGTATGAAAGTGTGTACAAAGGTTCCACAAAAAGGGAGGAAAGAAATATCCAACTAATTAACAATTTTATATTTATAGGAAATAAAAGATATTCGAGTTAAAGGAGCCCAAGAAATCCAAAACAAATGCCTAAGTAAATGTTGTCCAAAAAATTGCAAGTCAAGCTACAAGTTAGGAAACAAAGTTGCCACGATGCTTTCGGAAGTAGATGATCTAAACACCATGGGACAAAGGTTTGGTAAGGATTACCAAATTACTCACAAGCTGCCACGTAAGCCGATTGGTCAAATACCTCTTGATGAGATCGTGGGGCAAGATTTCATATTTGATAAGGTATGGAATAGTGTTGAAGCAAATGAAGTTGGTGTCATAGGTTTATACGGGATAGGAGGAGTGGGAAAAACCACCTTATTGAAGAAAATTAACAATGAACTTGGGAAAAGAAGGCCGGATTTTCTTGTGATTTGGGTGGTGGTATCCAAAGAGCCTGACTTGGATAGAATCATGGACAATATAAGAAAATTAGTAGGGATTGGAGATAGTACTTGGAGTTCTTGCTATACTCAAGAACAAAAATCTTCAATGATTTTGGGTGCCTTGAAGAAGAAGAAATTTGTTTTGTTATTGGATGATGTGTGGGAGAGGCTAAACTTGAGCTCGTTGGGAGTACCACATCCAAAAGATACTAAGTTTGAGTGCAAAGTGTTGTTCACAACAAGATTGAAGGATGTGTGCGCAAAAATGGAAGCTCAAAAATCATTCAAAGTAGAATTTTTAAAAGAGGAAGAAGCATTAGAACTATTTCATAAGAAAGTTGGTGAGGAGACAATAAACTCACACCCTAGGATCAAAGTCCTAGCAAAAGAAATGGCTGCAGAGTGCAAAGGGTTGCCACTTGCATTAATTGTGGTAGGACGTGCCATGGCTGGTGTGGAAAGCATTGAAGCATGGGAGGGCTCGATAAATAGATTAACAAGTTCTTCATGGACTACTTCAGATTTGGAGACAAAGGTTTTCTCTATCCTTAAGTTGAGTTATGATCGATTGCCGGATGACACTCATAAAAAATGTTTCTTGTACTGCACATTATATCCAGAAGATTATGTGATTCGAGCCAATGATGTCATTGATAAATGGATAGGGGAGGGGCTTCTTTTTAAAGATATGACAAGAAGCATACATGATATTCGGAATGATGGTCATTCTGTGATTGCAAAGTTAAAGCTTAGCGCTTGTTGGAGAGTGTTGAAGATGATATTATTGTGAGTCGTTCCTTTAAGATGCATGATATGATTCGTGACATGGCATTATGGTTAACTTGTGATGAAGACAAAAGAATTAAAAAGGTTCTTGCACAAGGAGAGGCAATGACATTATCCCATGATGATGTTGAAACATGGAAAATTGTCGAAAGGATTTCAATCATAGGGGGACGGGAAACATGGCTTGTACCACCTATAACTTGTCCCAATCTAGTAACTCTAATGTTGAGGTGTACAAGCATAGGTTTGAAAAACATCAAATACATGAGTAAATTAAAGGTTTTAGAACTAAATGCTTCTACCAATGTGTATGGACTTGGAGAAATTGGTGAGTTAGGTCTACTAGAATATCTTTCTTTGAGAATATATGACATTGAGTATCCCCAGGAGTTGAAGAATTTGAAAAATCTGAAAAATTTGAAGGTTTTCAACTTGAACTTGGGATATGCTGATATTGGAATTATTTCATTGGAAGCGATATCAAGTTTTCAACAGTTAAGAGTGTTAAGAGTTCACAGTGTAGCTTCATTAGTTGGACGAGAAGATAGCAAGGTGGAGGGAGAATTCCTAATGGAGGTGGAATGTCTACCAAAAATTGAAGAACTAAATGTTGACATAACAACAAAGAATGGTCTCAACAAGTTATTTGACTCGAACAAGCTGCAAAGTTGCATGTGTGCTCTTCGTCTTTTGTTCTTGGACACAATTATTGAGATGCATTTATTATTGGCGTCCATTTCTAAAATGAAGCACTTACAGCAGTTTGCTATGTGGGGTTTGACAGGAGTAGTGGAAGATCCTTGTATTTATGACAATACTTACTCTCTAAACATGCTTCAAAGCGTGTCTATCTTTAAATGCAATTCCTTAACACATGTAACATGGCTCAAGTATGCCCCATTCCTTCAATTACTTGTCATTAGTACCTGCCACGCAATGGAACAAGTGATAAAGGAAGATGAGAACGTGGATTCTTCTTCTATATTCTCTTCTCTTGTAAACCTCACTCTATGGGACATGTCAAAGCTTGAGAGCATCCATAGGACAGCCTTGTCTTTTCCTTCCCTAAAAGCCATCAAAATATTTCGTTGTCCAAATCTGAAAAAGTTACCACTTTATTCTAACTCTGCGAAAGATAAATTGACACTTATCGATGGAGAGAAAGATTGGTGGAACAATTTGGAATGGGATGATCCTGCTGCCAAGCACCATTTCCAATCTAAATTTCAATTAGCCGACCTAGATGGTGGTAAGTTAACATTTCTAATATCACTCTTTTTGCTCTCATATAATTAATACTTGTCTTGCAACTTTTCTTTCCTTTAATAAGCACCTTGTTTTTTGTTATCTATTTACTTAATGGCAAAAGTTAGCCAACATCATCATGTGATTACACCTTGTTTGTTCTCTTTTATGCATTTGTTAATTTTGTTAGCTAATTGGCTTTTTTTTTTTTCAAACAAATTTTTTTTGCAGATGGGATGCTTGCTGGAGGATTGGATTTCTGAAGGTCAAACTAAGTCAAACAAGCCTAAATTATGCATTTTCTATTTATAGAGCCCAAATATGAGTTTGAATCCTAAATCTCCAAGAGACAATCCAACTGGACGTGGCCCGTATGGCCCATTGGGATTTCCAACATCCTCCAACTGTTACTCGTAAGGTCCAATACAAAGCCCACGTATGGTTCAACTTACCCATTTGATCCAATCACCAAGAACGTCGCCAATGAGAGTTGGCATAGATGGTAAGGGATCCAGGATTAGGCCCTTGGGTCGTGGGTTCGATCCTCTCTGCCGTCGCTGGGACTCCTTTGGTAGGCGATCTCGTAAGTCCCTAGTAAGTGCTCATAGAGCCCGGGGCCGTGCCCTGGCCTTGGTGGGGGACTGATGTCGAACCCCTCCAAAACTTTTTATTATCAAAAACAAAAAAAAAAAATCACCAAGAACGTCCCCACTTCCGGTATCTCACAATCACATGGCAATTTCAGAACGGCTTCCCACGTGTCGCCTTCTAATGCCACAACGTCACCACCCCTGCACATGTAAACTATCCCCCATCACCACCGTCCACGCAGGTCCTCGAGCACGTGGCTGAACCCAATTTGAATTGCTAAATAAATATTATAAATTTTTTTTAATTATTATTCATTTTGGTGAGTGCATCAGCTTCTATTCTTAAGCTGTAATTTTTGAGTTTGGATTTTCTCATTGGCATCTTCTCATTGTCCCTCATTAGTTTTAAATATGGACCATATATTTGATAAAATTGTCTACACCAACAACCTCATTAAGTCAAATCAATGGCTTGAATTGGATAATGAAAGATGAGGAGAAAATTTGCTAATGAGAAAATCCTCTTCCGTACTTTTCTTGTTTTCTTTGGATGCTTGGGAGGGTGTATTGCATCGGTTGAGCTATCTATCACTATTCCTTCGTAGTCCTAGATAAAATATTATGATTCTTCACTTGACCTGGGCAACAAACATCTAATTGAGAATTAAACTAAATGTGAGAACCGAAAGAAAAAAACACACAAAAGAAACAAGTCAGAACATTATAATTAATAATAAACCAAAGTAGAATTAAGAATAAATCTATCTCTTCCTGAAAGAAACAAAAAGAAATCAAAACATCACATCAAGAACACATTGATGTCCATTTGTAAAAAGATCGATCAAGTAAGGAATTCGATGCGTTTTTCAAAATTAAAGAAAGTAATAATAATAATCATCATCGTTTCAAATCCTATCAATTACATCGACTACTGTACTATAATCCAAACTCATGAATGTTTCGATCTCCTGTTGCATGAGGTAAGCCCTAAAATCATACGTGTGTTGTTCTTTCATTTTGAAGAAAGGAAAAGGTAATAAACACACAAACACACCAAAATGACAAAATATTGATGAAATAGCTCTAACTTAATTAACCATTTTGCTTTGTTATTTTGGATGAATGCCAGCTTAGCATATTGTTTTAGAGATCAAAAGTGAGAGGTAGATATGGAGAAATTGGGAGATATCATATGGGACATCAGCGGCGGATCCACACTTGTGCCAATGTGGGCAAGTGCAGACATAAAATATATATAATTTGAGAGGAATTTTTAACAATATGTATCGGTGGAACATATGGTAAAGCTTCTAATCCTTCCTCTTACTCACAGGTCGCGTGTTCGAGCTCCCAAAGCACCTTTTGCCCTTTTTTCTTTTCCCTCAAATTTCCGCCGCTCTCTGCCTCGTCCGTCGTCGCCTCGCTCAGGTCAGGCTGCTCTCTCTCTCATCACCTACTCCCCCCCCAATTTCCATCGTCCCCAAATTTCCATCGTTCTCTTTCCTAAGCTCTCTGCCTCGCCGCCGTCATTCAGGACTTTAGGCTGCTCTCTACCTCGTCCGCTCTCTGCCTCGCCACCGTCGCTCAGCTGCTCTCTGCCTCAACTGTCGTCGCTCAGCCTCGCTCAACCGTTAAATAGCATAGAATCGGCTCAATTGATTCTGTCTCAACTCTTAAGGTAATTTTACAGTCTCTATGTTCCAGTTTCTAGGATTGCATCTGGTGTCTAAAGTTGATCCTCGAGTAATTTTTCAAGTATGGGAAAATCTGATTATTAGTGTATTACATTTTCCTTATCTATAACTGATGGTGGGTCTGCTCAATCTGATTTTAATGCCTTTGTTAAGAAGATTAACATGATGTAGCCTTGTTTCCAATTTGTCGTTTGATTTCCTGTTGATTTTAGCCAATTTAAACAAAGGTTGTGATGTTCTATGGGTGATTCTGCTGATTTCTTTAGATGTCCGAGAAAGAAGAGGAAGATTATGAGAAGTTGGTAGGAGAACTTAGTAATGCTTCCCCTCTTGAAATAATCTGAGTATTCTGCTGATTCCATATTAATTATGACTTCTTTTGATGTAATCCTCCTCTAGTTGTAGAAATTCTAATGTAATAATCTTGTTGTTGACACTAATAATTTCAGTTGATGTTGTTAACTACTGAGTTTCCATGGCCAATAACCCATCACAGCTTCTTCCATCAGGTTTGCACTTCTATGATTACATGCTATCTCTTGTTTACTTTGTTCTTTTGCCTCAATAAAGCATTAAATTAAACTACGGTTCTTGAATATTAAAGAAGAGCTATGGAATCTTGCAGATAGTGATCTGGTTTCTTATTTGTTTGATTTCATATCTATAGGATAAAACCAAATACACCTGAATCTGGCTCCAATAGATATATCCCACCTCTCTTTCTAGCCGATCTCCCCCCCCCCCAAAAAAAAAAAAAAAAAGCTCACTCTCTTTATATTGTAAAACCCTAAAAATCCCTATTTATAGTTGAAGCTATATTTTGACAAATAATACATATTAAATAAAGGAGAGTATGTTATCTCTAAATTTTGTAATTGGTTAGCGATATTTTAGGCAATGCTCTCTTGGAAATTAAAACAACCAAAGGCAAATCTTTAGGCTACATATAAGGATCATAAAATAAAAATGATTATTAAATTAAACTACGGTTCTTGAATATTAAAGAAGAGCAAGATAATATTATGAAAATATTTAAACAAATTAAGAAAAATTATCGAAGATTGGTAAGCAACTAAGTCTTCACTTAGTTAAATAATTGTGTAAATCTTCATAATTAATGAAGGTACATAAAGCTTGATTTATTTAAACACTAGTCTCCATGGTTAGCTAACAAATGCAATTAAGAGTTAATTAAACTTTGCTAATGACACTTAAGCTTTGATTATGTCATCAAAATGATATCACAAGGATGATATCACAAGAGCTTATGCTTTATAGTAAAGGGTGTGGATTAAAACTTCTTGATTAAGTTTAAATCTAAAAGCTAGGGATCAAGATGAGAGAATAAGAAATTATTTAATATTCAAAGAAAATGTATTTAAGTTAGCACATGGGCTCATAAATGCAAAATGGAAGTGGATAATATAAGAATTTAAGATAATACTTAAAATAGGATAAATACACTAGCACAAGGGACCACATATGCAAAAAATTGCAAGAAGGAAAGAGAGAGAGAGAGAGGGAGCACGGTTGGGGGAGGAAAACAGAGAGAGAGAGAGAGAGAGAGAGAGAGAGTGAGTGAGTGAGTGATTAAAATATAATATTTTTTTCAACACATGTTGAATTTAAAAAGGAAATTAGAATAATTAGCTAAATCCAATGTAATTAGTATGAACCAATGAGAATCCTTTGCTCACATTTTGTGCCTTCATGGAAACACAAATTTTCATGAGCCATTGATAAGAAAAGATGATCCAAGAGATGTAATTCTTGGACTTTTACTATAAATAGGAGTCGTACCCTTCACAATTCTTCACACCAAATCAACCACCAAATGGTGATTTCTAAGAAGCAAGAAGGAGAAGCAAGAGTCTTCAAGAGGTAAGCTTGTCTTTAGTTTTTAGTTTTTAGTTCTTTAGTTCTATAGTTCTTAGTAGTTCTTAGTATAAATGTTAGTTTAATCTAGGAAATAGGTAAAGTAATTTCCCAAAATTGTTTTCAAGCCTTATTGCATCGAAAGATGCCCGACAAGGGGGAACATGTTGGGAAGTAACTTTTAGGATTAATAAAACAAGTTAGAGCAAGATAAGAATTGTGGAGTTTTTGGGTAATGGGAGTCGATCGGTTAGAGGGCATTATTTTGTGAGTAAATTTATATTCAAGAATTGTGAAATAACTCATGAGTAAAGTATACATGCAGAAATTTCTAAATATGTATAATATGTGTCATTTTGAATTTTGAATTTTGAATTTTGTGCAAGGAGATAAAAATGCTGGAAATAAGGCTACATTTTCTGGAAAAAATTCTGGGCAGAGGTTGAAGATCATTAAATTGGGAATGATTCACTAATTCTGGGTGAAAACTATTATTTTTCCACAAAAATAGGCATGCTAAGGTTTCCAAGGAATTTTACGGAACCTCGTTTTGATGTTTGTGGATTTAGTTATGAATTTTCAAAGTTATCGAAAAATCTACCCAGAAATGCTGGAACAGTGTTTTTTTACGAAAATTAAGGTATATAATTGGAATAAAAAGTCCACCAGGGATAGGAGGGGTCAGTAGTGACTAAAGTACCTCTTAGACTGCGATTTATAAAGGAATAATTCGGTTGTACATTTATAGGCTATCCGAGAGACATAACGACAAACAGACGTACTGCTATCCACAACGACTAAGGTACGGACGCGTACTGTAACACTAACTCTGATGCTTATTGTATGCTTATATGTGATAGATGGTTTCATAGACTAAGACTCGGTCTTAGATCACTGTTTATACATTTAGCTTTACACGGGTTATAATCTTGATAACACCGTAGGATTGTTTTCCTAGCGCTGAGGACACGACAAGCTATCGTGGCACCGGTTTGTGCAAACGTGGATGACTTTACATGTGCTGTGTGTTATGTGCTATTGATATATTAATCTTGCATGTGTTGTGTGCTTATGTATTGATTACTGCCGTAATGTCATGAACATCTGTCATACATATACTGTATTACTTGAGCATGAGGTTAATTGTTACCTGAGTTCCGATGGGCATTGGACCTCAGCTCTTACTATAGCATCAGGGTCTGGAGGGCCAAGGGCGGACGATAAGGGTAAGCAGCCCGCATGAAGACCGACCGGAGTTGTTTTTGTTTGTTTTTGGACTGTATAATATTTTGAATTATTGGGATAATTGTACTACTACTATAACGAACCATGGTTAATGTTTTGTAACATACTAATCAGTACTCACTCTTTTGAATTGCTCCGATGCGCCACTCTGATTAAATTATATTATTCCTCTTTTGAAAATGGGGTGTTACACGTATGCCTTTGTCGTTCCTCTATGCATAGTGTTTATCTCATCTCACCTACTTATTGCCAGCCCTCAAGCAAGGTCAGCTATAGATTTTGATGGGTCACCGAAATCATTCTATTATATGGTGGATAAAGGAGGTGTTTTCTTTCCAATGGATAAAAAGAGGTGCTTATTTTAAATGGAATACACAATAATCGAGAGAAAGAAACTTTTTTGGTGGTGGGGCTTTGTTATCTTAAATTTTCACTTTCTCACTGGTTTGATCTCAATTTAGCTCTGATTTAACTCCGGTTTGACCCATTGACCTTTAACCCAATACTCCGACTGGTTCAATGATCGGTTTGGTTTTAATAACCTTGATTGTTTTGGACCAAAATTTTATTCTAGAATACTTCTTATATTATTATACCATGTTTTTTACTTAATTAGGATCTTAAGAGTCCAATTATGAGTGGCTAAACCATGGGTCAATAAATCATTGAGTGAAATCCATAAAAATGGCATGATGTTAATGAGCACGAACGAAAAAGAACAAAATACGTTGAACACAATTAAGAAAAACAAATAAGCTTTTGTCAAGAGTATATTCAACTATATGCTATCAGTCTTAAGTATCATTTTCAAGAAAACTACTACTCCCTCAGGTCTTTAATGTAAGACATATTTAAGAAATTGGTCTTAATCCTAAATATAAAACGAAGATTTCATATTTCTCAATCTTTTCCTTATTGACCCTTTTTGATACTCTCTCAACCATAATCCATAAGTGAAGGGAATGAAGGAATTGAGGAAGATGACTAGGACATTTAAGAAAATACTTGTCATATTAACTAATTCAACTAACTTCCTTAATCTAATTGAAGAATAATATCTTATTATTATTAGAATAATATCTTATTACTATTATTTACTGTTAGTGTCTTTGAGTAGCTAGGATTAGTATCCCAAATCTTGATCAAGATAGATTCAAGATATTTCTATTTAGAGATATGATGTGATATCGTCATCTACGTACGGGCACTTATATATTCATGTGTACTCATTGCCATTATTCAATACATGATATTTGAGAGCTTCCATTAGATTTATTATGTTATTAGTGCCAGGTTCTCAGAGAGGAGTGTAAACACTGAGAGATATGGCTTCAAGTCAAGATGTGATTTCTTTATTCTTTCGCACGTCTCATATTAAAAATGGATGGTGGACATGACAAATGTGTTCCTCGCCAAAAACAAGTTTGGGTTCATTAATGGTTCAGTTAAGAAACTTGCGGTCAATTCAATCAATCTTTCTAATTGGATTTGATATGATGCCATGATGAAAGGGTGGCTTAAGAGCGCAATGGACAAATAGCTTTGGAAGACCGTTAGGTACACTCAAACGACAACAAAAATATGGCCAAGCCTTGAGGACTGCTTTAGGAAGGGTAGTGCTCCTTGGGCGTACAAACTTCGACTTGATATAGCATATTTCCAACAAGACAAATAATTTGTGGCTTCATACTACACTAAGCCGACGGCACTTTAGGATGAGGTGACGTATTTGACACCCCCAAGGTGTACCCGCGGGAGCTGCAAATGTGACATTGAGAAGCAAATAATGGAGGCCAATGACAAGGAACAATTGTATGAGTTCTCATGAGATTAGATGAAGAATTTACTACAATTAAAACCCATATCCTTAGCAAAAAAAAAAAAAAACCTAATGAGTGTAGGGGCAATGTATTATTTTGCCTCGGAAGACGAGAAGCAAAGACGCATATTTGTGTTACATCAAACCAACCCGGATACCATGGCCTTTCGGGTGCAAAACATGAAGAACGATAGGGATGAGAGAAAAGAAAAGCCTCAATATGGGCCTTGTCAAAAGCTTGGACATGCTGAGAATAAGTGCTATGAAATCATAGGCTATCTATCCAACTGGAAGAAGCCAAATAAAGAGTGACGAGATAGATCAGGCTCATGGAATGACAGGCACAATAGACCAAAGGCAGCGTATGCGAACACGTATGAGAGTTTGATCCCTTGTCTCACTCTTCCATAGTATGAACAACTTATGCTAACATTGAATGGTGAGATGGACGGACAGAAGGGGACTGTTGTGTCATCAAACCAACCTGTTGTGAACATACCCAATAAGCACTCAATGAACTTTGACTCTGATAAAGTATGAGTAATAGACTCGGGGGCAAATGGCAACATAATTTGTGAGGATAAATTTTTATTGAATGAAAGGAATATAACGTACTTGCA
Source organism: Acacia acuminata (assembly GCA_019022655.1). NCBI lineage: Eukaryota > Viridiplantae > Streptophyta > Magnoliopsida > Fabales > Fabaceae > Acacia > Acacia acuminata. The sequence continues at coordinate 73,078 of JAFJYI010000444.1, forward strand.
TGTGCTAATTCTAAATGGCCAAAGGATACCTATGAAGTCATCTGAAAATCTAAAATTACAAAATGACATGTTGCTCAAAGATGTTTTTAAAATATCAGATTTTAAGTGTAATATTTTGTTAGTTTCTAAGCTCACACATTGATCGAACCATATTTTGATGTCTTGCTTCTTGATTAATTTGAGATTTAATCATGTTAATTGGGCTAAAAATGTATTATTTATGATTAATTTGGATTAAAGAGTATTACATGAAAAATATGTTAAAAAAGGGTAAAATTGTCATAATTATTGTAATTAATCTTATTCATTATATCTTATGAAGATTTGATGTTGGCTTGATTAGTTTAAATTGTAGGTGCTTGAAGAAATTGGACCAAATTTGAAAATGGAGGTTTAGGCTCAAGTTGTAAAAGTTTCAGTTTATTCCCTCTACGAAACTTTTTAAACTTTTCACTTAGGTCACTGCGTGAAACTATTATGTTTTGAGAGATTAGGTCCGACCTTCTTCTTCATTTAGCTAAGAGACAGACCTGAGATTGGAGAATATATCAGAGCATTGTGCCGCGAGACAAAAAACACACCATGCATCATCTTCATCCTCCTCTACATTCGCTCCATCGTCACTGGCGACCATCGCCATCATCCCCATCATCGCGAGCGACCATCGTTCCTCCATCATCAACGATGCAACCTTCTTCCCTTACCATACTTCTGTCCTCAACAATCTGAAACAAAGGGCTGAGAGAGGGAGAGCTTTGCCGGAATCTTCAACCACTGTCCTTCCTCTATCTTCTATCTTTCAACCGTCATCCACCATCTCTTTCTTTCACAGTTTAAAATTTCATATTCCTTCCTCGTATGCATTTTTCGGCGACTTTCTCCAGTTTCTGGTGACTTTCTCCAATAGTCAATGAATGGCTGATTTCCCTTATTCTCGGTGATGAAGTTTGTTCTTGAGTTCAATGGACTACACAAGGGAGTTTATCTGTCACTCTATTAGTCTAGAGTTATATTAGATTGCTTGGTTTAAGGAATTATTGTATATGATTCTAGAACTGAGATTGATGTTGATTATCTTTGTTGGTTTGATATTTGTAGTTGAGATTGGATTTTTTAGTGTGAACAATATATATGTTTGAATTTCTTTGTGGTTGCAATGAGATTATATTAATTAGCGTGTTATTGTCTAGTTGATGTGGTTGATTTGTGCCGTTGAGGGATTGTTTGGTACTTAATTTCAAGAAGACTCATATTGCATTATTCCAATTTTAATTGCACTTTAAGTGGTTTTAAACAATATCTCAAGAGGTACTAGTTAGCTATATTTGTAGGAGTGACTATTAATTGGGAATATTAGACTCAAGTGTTATCTTGAGGTTTTCTTAAGACTTAATGACTTTTAATTCTCATACTTTTTGAGCAAAGATAATCATTTCTTCATTACCAAGAACATTCATCATTCATATTTTCAATTGCACATCATACCATTCCATTTTATAAAAAATACCAAAAACAATAGTTAACATTTAATTAAGTTGCATTTCTATTTTAGTTTATTAATTTGAAAAACCAAAACTATTTTTCCCCTTGTTTTCATTGCATTTCCATGTCATTTATATTATTTAGGAATCAATAAAAGGCTTCTCGAAAAGAGAGAACGACCATATATTGTCTATACGCAATCCTTGGTTATTTTTTATTGTGGACCCAAGGCTAACAACAAAAAGCCTTCATCACTCATAATGATGATCGTGCATTTCTCTTTATTAAAGACTTGTGTGTAATACTAGACTTGACCACGAAAAGTGTGATTGGTATGGGGAGATACCATGATGGACTTTACATTCTAGAATCACCAGGGAGAAGAGTTGAACTGATGGCAGAAAGACCTGGGGATTTACAACTATGGCATTAGAGGCTTGAGCATGCTTCAGAAAAGAAGATGAGATTGATCAATTTTTGTTTAGATGATAGTGAAATTTGTGATTTTGGAATAAGTCAAAGCACACTAAACTACCATTTGAAGATAGTTCAATAAAGAGTATTTCTTGTTTTGATTTAATCCATTGTGATCTATGGGGGACCATATAAGGTGTCTTCATTAGCAGGGCCTCAATACTTCTTCACTATTGTTGATGATTTTAAAAAAGTTACTTGAGTCTATTTCATGAAACATAAGTTGGAGGTGATTGGCCTTTTGATGAGATTCATGAACATGGCAAAAACACAGTATAACAAGCAAGTTAAGTGTTTGAGAGGAGATAATGGTACAAAATTTAAGTCTCTTGAGCTACATAGATATTGTGATGAAAAGGGCATTGTGTCTCAAATATCTTGCACGTACACACCATAACAAAATGGTGTGATTGAGCACAAACATAGACATATCATTGAAACAGTACGAGCTCTACAAATTCACACAAACGTACCAAGGGAATTTTGGGTAGATTGTATCTTATGTTTAAGACGAGAGGTAGTATTAATTACTTAAAATACTGTAGGAAATGAAGCAACAACAAATAAAGCAACAATCAAACAAGTAAAAATTTATGATATCAATTAAAATGGATCATAACCATTACAAACAAGTCAAATAATTTTAATGGAACATGCTCAGAGGCCTAGATTTAATACAAGCTCTTTTTTGGTCAAACAAGTAAAAATTATGCATATTTACTTACAGAGCCCAAGTATGAGTTTGAATCCTAAATCTCCAAGAGACAATCTAACTGGATGTGGCCCATCCATTGGGTTTTTCAACAATCCTCCAATTGTTACTCTTAAGGTCCAATACAAAGTCCACGTATGGTTCAGCATACCCACTTGATCCAGTCACCAACAACATCGCCACTTCCAGTATCTCACAATCATAAGGAAGTTTCGAAACGGGTTTTGATGTGTCGCCATCCAATGCCACCACGTCACCACCCCTGTCGATGTAAACCTCCTCTCATCACCACCGTCCACATAGATCCTCAGGATAAAAAATTCATTAAATGAATTTTATTTTTATGTAGGTTAAAAAATTCATTTAACGTTGAAAAAAAAATCTAAAAAATCTATTATATCTTGAAAAAAAATGCGTTTAGTTTTTTTAGTTTTTATAAAAAGAGTTTAATGGATATTAGCATTGATACTTAATTATGAATGCAAGAGATAAATTAGGAGGTTTGATTAAGGACAATTTAGTAATTTTAAATTTATATTATAATATTTGGTCATTATAAGTAATTACAATTTTTATGGTCCTTCTCATTAAATATTTTTTCCTCCAGGTCCTTCATTCTAATTTTCCCTTCTTATTAATTGCTCTGTGTCTTATGTCCTTTGATCATTATTCTGGGCTGTATGTTGTGTTCTTAATACAGAGCTATGTAAATATATAGTATCAGTTCTGTACATTATCATATTTTGCTTTCCATGCTTTAATGATTCCAAACCTCAATAATAAACTAGTATAATCTCCTGCTACGTTTTCCTTACTTTCATGCAAAATGATGGTGCTTATAATTCCCATAGATTTAAAATATGGCGGCCAAATGACAACTTTTTTATAATTGTAAACGTAATCAAATGATAGTGTGGCTTGTTTCCTGGAATCACGAGGGATGACAGAGGATGCTCTTGAAGTAGCAACTGATCCTGACTACAGATTTGGAAAACTGAAGGTGGCAAAGGTAATTTCATGTAATGTGCATACAATGATTTTATCTTTAGGCGTGTAAAATAAAGTTGGGCACTGAATTTTCTTATCTTTATGGAAGATTGTAATATGCATACAATGGTCATCGTGGTTTTAATTGAATTTAAAATGTAGGTTTTAGTCACGGAGGCCATGTTGAGATTGTGGAGATCAATTTTTCCCTTTTTATGCTATTGTGGTATAATGTATAACAGTATAGTTAAGAGTCAGTTACATTTTGGCATTCTTATGAGGAATCTACCTCAATAGGTTTGTCCCATTTTGAAAGTAGATAACTGAATTAATGATGATTGATTGTTCAAACTCTAGATGATAATATTGTTCCTAAAATTCTTGATAATTTGATATTCTTTTGGATTGAAGCTGGGACTTTTTATAGCAAAAATAAAGATTCTTTCCCAGAATCTTGTTTCCATTGAGACGATGTTGTTCTACCTCTTCAAATCGTATCATGTCTTTCTAATAATACATTTAGTAAGATAATTTTTAAATTTTTGCTTTTGAAATTCAGCCATTTCTCATGTTTGATACGTTGATATGCAAGATCCTTCAATGCGAGGTGATGTAATGAAAGGTGAAAATTCCATTGTTCCAACAAGCAATTTCTCATATGAATTATTATTATTATTGAGGCAATAATGTACCATTCTCGTTTCTTAGGGGGAAAACTTAATAAATGTTACCCAAAAAAAAGAAGAGAGATGAGAAAATGCAAGAGGCCAAGAAAGAGAGTTGGTGCTGTATAAGTGAAAAGTCATCAAAACGAAATCCGCAAGGCACATGCTATGTATACTGTTTTGCGCACTCTCTCTCACACACATCTCCCAACTGAAATACACACCTTCACCTGACAAAACGGAGATAAGCATCAAAAAGTGGTTTAAAAATAAAAGTTTGATGGGCTTTGGTTTGTTAACATGATCATGAACTTTTTAGAGGGGTTATATTGAAAGCCAGTCAGAGTATTTTAACTTAAAAACAGTTTAGTAAAAAAAAAAAAAAAAAAGAAAGAAGAAATTCTGCATATTGTTCAACTAAAAACAGTTTAGTAAAAAAAAAAAAAAAAAAATTCAGTGTTCAAAGGGAAAAAAAAGAAAGGGGAAATTCTGCATATTAAAAGTTCAACTTAAATCTATAAACTAACATTAAGCATTTTGCAACCATAAAAATTTAAACTAACTTAATTCAATTTATTATAATTTATTAAATTACCTACTTGCTTTAATCTAATCAAATCAGTTTAATGGTTTTTAAAGAGTGTGTTATATATGAGTTTATAAGGAGGAGAATACAAATTTAAATATCGGAAAGCACACTTAAGAGAGGCAAAAACCTTGAAAGCTGTTGTTATTATTACCCTTAATCAAATAAAAAACAAAAAACAAAATGATTAAACGTGGATTTGAGTCAGATAAGCACTTGCTTTGTTTTCTTAATCCCCAACGGCAGTACCACACCTTGTTTATAATTAATGTGCCTGTTTGAAGAGTCCAGTTGGTGAGTGTTTGAGCAAGTCCATATTAGGTGCCCATTCTTAGGTACCCAATTATATACTCATACCTCTATTAGAGGGATGAATATATATATATATATATTTAAACTATATGTTACTTTTTGATTTTTTTTTTTTTTTTTTTTTTGCACCTAGTATTTCAAATTAATTGGTTTCTAGTTCTGCATTTATCTGTAACACTAGTATCATGGAAACTAATTAATTTGAAATACTAGATACAAAAAAAAAAAAAAAAAAAAAAAAAAAAAAAAATGCCGCATATAATTTAAATCTAAATAATACAATATATATATATAAATATATATATATATATATATATATATATATGTTCATGCCAATGGATGAAAGAGGGAGAGAGAGGGTGGGAGAGAGGAAGGGATAAAAGATAAGATTATAATCTTAGGTATTGAGAGAGATAAGCAAAGATAGGCAGAATAACCTATCCCTATATTTTTATACAAAAAAGGTACTAGTATTAGGGATAGGTTATTTTGTCTATCTCTCTCAAGAACATTAGATTATAATATCATCCAATGGTGATGATTTGAGGGATAAAATAAACCCATTTACCTTTTTCTCTCTCCCCCGGACCAACTAATTTCTGTTTGCGTTGAAAGTGTGTTTATCGATATGATTTTAGGTCTCTATTTCATGAAACTGTTGCTCCCAATCTTTTTGCCTTTTCATTTTGTTCATGCCACCGTGAATTCGCTGTTAAAGAACCCCTCAACCCCATCATCGCGTTTTACTTCCGGATTCAAATACGCTATTGAACAGTAGATTTGCCTTTCCAATTGCATCTGTATTGAATTTTTCTAATCATGACATTATATTTTGAAAACTGAAAAAAATAAATCTTTATAGATGACGAATAAAAAAGAACCACCCATGCTATTGAAAACATTTCGATATTCTAAATATGCAGTCTTCTTTGACCCTGCAACAAGAATACCAAAAGCCCGCTCTTAGAAAATTGTAATCTAGGGATCCAGCTTAGGAGAGAGAGAGGGTGGGAGGCAGTGGGAGAGATGAATGGGTAAAAGGTTTTATTTTATCCCTCAAATCTCTACCATTGGATGATATTATAATCTAACGGTATTGAGAGGGGTAGACAAAAGTAGGCAAAATAAGGATAGACAAAATAACCTATCCCTAGTGTTATAAACAATTTTATAGTCAAAATAGTAATATTCAAATTCATGTCCTTCTAGCTAAAACAATTTTCAAACGGAAACTCTTCCCTTGAAATCATGAAATTACACAGAAGTCCCAAGGGACCTGGTTGTAATTATTTGTGAATGTAAAATTACCATTTTGACCTTCCCTCTTATGTCTTCCAATTCCTCTCTCTCTGCAATTCTGAATCTCCGCAATTCATCTTCTAGAACCTCTATTGATGGCAATTTGTTTGTTAGGGTACAACGAGGAGAATATGAGAAGAAACTGAATTGGCAAACTCTGACTGGCACTATCATTTGGGCAATTGATTTTCTAGGGTTTATAGTGGCGCCATTGTTGGTATTGCTGAATCGAAGGCAGAATAAGACGAAACTAGAAGAAGATGGATTGATTCCTATTCTGAATCTTAAGCTATTTTCCTACAAAGAGCTTCAATTAGTGACTCAGGGATTCTCAGGGAAGGTAGGTCACGGTGGGTTTGGGACAAGATTTCAAGGAGAATTACCGATTCAACATGTGTAGCGGTGAAGCGACTTGAGAGACCTGGTTGAGAAAAGGAGTTGAGCAAAAGTTTCCACCATAGGTAATATCCAACATATTAATCTCGTTAGACTCTCGAGGCTTTTGCTCGAAAATTCTCACGAACTTACGGTTTACGAGTTCATGCCCAACGACGCTCTTAGTTGTTACCTTCGCAAAGAAGGAGGGCCTATTCACTTCTTAAGCTAGCCTTATATAGCTGTCAAAATTCTCAGAAGATGTTGTGAATATATGCTTTTTCTGTTCTAAATATAGCATTTGTTGTTGTAAATAGTCTCTAGACGTGAGAAATGAAAGAAATCCAAGTTTTCAAACGTTGTTGTAAATATATGATTTTTCTATTGTAAATATAGCATTTTTTTGGTTGTAAATAGTCTCTAGACGTGAGAAATAAAAAAAAAAATCCAAGTGTTCAAAGGTTGTTGTAAATATATGCTTTTCCTGTTGTAAAAATAGCATTTGTTGTTGTAAATAGTCTACGGACGTGAGTACTTGAAAAAAATCCAAGTTTTCAAAGGTTGTTGTAAATATATGATTTTCGTTGTAAATATAGCATTTGTTGTTGTGAATAGCCTGCGAACGTGGGAAATGAAAAAAATCCAAGTTTTCAAAGGTTGTTGTAAATATATGCTTTTTCTGTTGTAAATATAACATTTGTTGTTGTGAATAGCCTCTGAACGTGGGAAATGAAAAAAATCCACGTTTTCAAAGGTTGTTGTAAATATATGCTTTTTCTATTGTAAATATAGCATTTGTTGTTGTAAATAGCCTGCGGACGTGAGAAATGAAAAAAACAAAATCCATGTTTTCGAAGGTTGTTATAAATATATGCTTTGGTGTTGTAGATATAGCATTTGTTGTTGTAAATAGCCTCTGGACGTGAAAAATGAAAAAAAAAATTCAGGTTTTCAAAGTTTGTTATAAATATATGCTTTTTCTGTTGTAAATATAACATTTGTTGTTGTAAATAACCTCTGGACATGAGAAATTAAAAAAATCCAAGTTTTCAAAGGTTGTTGTAAATATATGTTTTTTGTTGTAAACATAGCATTTGTTGTTGTAAATAGCCTTTGGACGTGAGAAATGAAAAAAAAAATCTGGTTTTCAATGGTTGTTGTTAATATTGTTTTTTATATATTGTAAATATAACATTTATTGTTGTAAATAGCCTCTAGACTTGAGAAATAAAAATAATTATACAAAAGTCCAAAATGATAATTTTATATTCACAAATAATTACGAAGTCTCTAGGGACTTCATTGTAATTTCATGATTTTAAGGGGACTTTATTTAAAGTCTCTTCCTTGGGACATGTGCGTAATTTTCCTTAATATAATTAAGTAACTTATTTAACTTTCTTAATCTCTCTAAAAAAAATCAACCAAATCTTATAATTAAGATTAGAGGGAGTAGAAGCGATGCACTCACCAAAATGAATAATAATTTAAAAAAATTATAATATTTATTTAGCAATTCAAATGGGTTCAGCTACATGCCCGAGGACCTGCGTGGACGATGGTGATGGGGGAGAGTTTACATCTGAAGGGGTTGGTAACATGGTGGCATTAGAAGGCAACATATTGGAAGCCGTTTCGAAACTGCCATGTGATTGAGAGATACTGAAAGTGGGGACGTTGTTGGTGATTGGATCAAGTGGTATATTGAACCATACGTGAGCTTTGTATTGGACCTTAAGAGTAACATTTGGAGGCTTGTTGGAAAGCCCAATGATCCATGCGGGCCACGTCCAGTTGGAAAGTCTCTTGGAGATTTAGGATTCAAACTCATACCTGGGCGCTGAATGTAAATATGCATAACTTCGGCTTGTTTGACTTAGTTTGACCTTCAAAAAGAGCTTATATTAAATTTATAGTTCTCAATTTTAAATACAAATGCCTTAGTATACAAAATTTTTGTTTTTAACATATATGCTTTGGTCCCCGAAGTATTGATATTAATACAACGTACCCTTAAGAAGCAAATAATTAATGGTGGATGGGATGATGTATCAATGTTTGGTCCTTCTTAAACCATAAACAAAATAGTTAATTCTTATCTTTTTTTTTGTTTATAGAGTAAATGATATGTTTTGGTTTTGTTTTTAGTTAATGTAGTTGATTTATACCCTTGAGGGGCTGGTTAGCACTCAAATTTAAGAACACTCGTGTTGCATCACTCCAATTTCAATTGCAGATTAAGGGTTTTGAACAATATCTCAAGAGGTAGTAGTTAGCTATGGTTGTAAGAGCTACTATTAATTAGGAATATTGAACTCAAGTGATATCTTGGGGTTTTTCATTAAGACTTAATGAAGTTTTGACTCCCATACTTTTTGAGTGAGGATAGCCACCTTCTTCATTACCAAGAGCATTCATCATTCATACATTTCATACTCCATTCCATTTTATTAAAAATACCAAAATAATAGTTTAGCATTTAATTAAATTGCATTTCTCTTTAGTTTATTAAATTGAAAGGACAAAACCTATTTTCCCCTTGTTTTAATTGCATCTTCATGGCATTTGGATTATCTAGGATTCAATAAAAGGCTCCTTGAGAAGAGAACGATCCTAGGTTTGCCCATATGCAATCCTCGGTCAATTTTTGATTGTGGACCCCAAGGCTAAAGACAAAAAGGCCCTCATGAAATGGCACGGGAGCTAAGTAATTGGCTCCTTAAGTAATGTAATTGTCAAATTCACTTTTGATAATGAGTTTTTCGTGTGAAGCTTATTAGTTTTGCATTTTTTATTTTTATTTTTCATTGCATATAGTTTAGGAGTTTTGCATTTAGGCAGCTTGCATAGCATTGATTGCATTATTGCATTCTCTTGACTTGATAGCTTCTGTGTGGTGTGTTTGCATTAAATTCGATATGATGTTGAGCTTAGTTGTTTGAATTCACCATGTCTCCAAGTTAATTCATAGATACTTGCATCTTTTGTCATTTTGAAACTTCTTTTTCTTTTTCATTTGCATTTGTAATTTTTTTTTTTAGATTCCTTTTCTTATAGTTTTTATAGGTTATAGTTAGATAGATACTTGTAATTCATTTGGGAATTAATTGTGAACTTTCATGGCTTGGTTTAATGGTAATCAAGATTCACTCTTTCAATCCCAACTCTTTTGTAGGAGATTCGACCAGAAGGAAAGAGTCTATCTCTCAAAGCATCGATTCCATTCAACAAACATTGCGGTGTATTGAAGCTACATTGGGAATTCAAGATAAGAGTCTAATTGGTCAAGAATGTCATGGTTCATTCCACCACTCATACCATGAACCTTTCCACCAACCTCCATTCCAACCCAATCATTCACCATACCCACCCTATAGATCATACCATGAGCCTTCTCCTCCACCATACAACCGCATTCCATACTATGAACCTCCCCTTCCTTCATTCCAACCATGTCATCCACCACTTCATGAACCTCCTCCTTCATTCCAACCCTCTTCACCATGCTACAAACATCTACCTCAACCCTCTACTCCTAAAACTTACAGACTTGATGCTTTCCTCACCTGTTGGAAATTATGCCCTAGGGGAAAATCATTGTACTTTAAACATTAATGTTATTTAAAGTATTTCTTCATTTAGTTATCATATCATTTGCATGTTTATTACGATAACTGCATCCTTGGATGTATCTTAGAGATTATCTTAAATGTCCCTGGTCGGTCATCTACGCGGGAGCGAAGATGAAATAAGACCAGTATGACTTTAATGAGGTATGGAGATACGAATCAAAGTCATAGGCACTTGTTAGAGTACAAGGTGATGGACCAACCCACTATAAGAAAGCTGCATGGATTAAGTCATAAGCTTTTCTCATGTATAACCACGTCACAATGCCCTTTGACTTGAGATCATCATGGATTCCTACATGAGAGTTGATGATCTTTGACCTAGTCAAAATTCACCTATGATCGGGTGATGATAAAGGCTTCGATCGGAATTAGTAGTTTTCATGCAAAGGAATGTGAATGGTAAAGATGAAATTTGTCCCTCACATTTGTAGAGAGATAATACTGGCCCCTCGATGAGTGAGTCTGAGAAATGTATGGTCATACTACGATGGAAAGGAGTTTCCATTTCAATTATTAAATTACTCAAGAATCGAGAAAGTAATGGTCAAGAACAGGAGGATGACACTATCCATGCTTCATCCTTGACCAAATTATCGCGTGACAAAAAGGGACATGGCGTGGTTGTATGATATGTTGTATCGTATCAACGATCCTCATATGAGTTGGGTAGTCGCAATGTCTTGCTAAAGGCCGCTTGCGACTTGTGGGCTGGTACAGTATTGGCTCACTACCAATCTTATGCGGGCCTGCAAGGTCGCACACAAGAATAGCCTAACACGAGCAATAATGTCCAAATTCATTGAATCTTAGATATGTGTAAGATTTAATGATTACAACATTTAATCTAGGATGGATATATATATATATATATAAAATTTCGAAAATAATAATAATATTATTTATATAGATAATAATATTATTATGTAGTATTTAATTTATTTGATAAATTAAATAACTAAAACAAATAGAGATATCGTATCTGATTTAATTAAATAGATATATATCATATCTCGATTTAATTTCTAAAGATAAATTAAATTAGCAGGCTTTTAATTCGAATTAAAAAAATATATTAAATTAGATCTGTTGGACATGATTTAATTAATATTATTTTAATCCAAATTCAAATTTCAAGATTAATTTTGAATATTTTAATACGGCCCTTTAGGGTTTTAGAAACCCCATAAGATAATGATCAAGTCATATTAAAATATAGATGAGCCGCGAAAGATAAACCCTAGAGAAAGAAAAGAGACGTAAGACATTGAAGGTGCTGGCACGCTGCCGTCGGTGTTGGAGTTCTGTTCGATGGGATACCGGTAGAGGGAGTGCATTTGCTCTGTTGGCTCCTGTTGATCAAACAAGGTGCACACGCATACGAAAGGTACGATTCTGACTAATCTGATTTAAACGTCATTGATAGATCCTTTCTGATGGGATTTGTAATTTTATTTGATAAATTTCCTTTCGCTGTGTGTACAAATCCCAACATCACCTTGCCATATATGGATGCTCAAACCCTTACCCTAAGAAGAATGTATGACCAACTAAAAGACCGGCATCTACAATTATTCATCTCAAAGAGGCTCTTCCTCTTGGATTCTCTGAGGAAATGGAGGATATTGAAAAATTCATCAAGGCATTTGTTCACCATGTGCTATAGATAAAAACCGTAGGAGAAGAAGGAGCTCCATGGTCATGTACCTCTGATGATGAAGGGAAAACTGAAGAGCAACAGCTAAATGCCACTTCACAAGTAGAAGTTTCTACAATCCTTCGGTACCTATTCCCACACAAGCACAAGAAGTGAAGCAAGTACAAAAGAACATTGAAGAGTCTTCCCTACCATTTGGTAATGATCCAATCCTAATAAAAGTAGACTCTCCTGTTACTTTAACTAATGAAGCAATTCATGATTTGAGTGATGATGAGGTGGATGAGGAAATCATTGTTGAATCCACTCATATGTTTGAAAAATGTAATTGCTCAACCTATTAGCTCTAGTAGTAGTGATTCGATTGTACCTGTTGATGATTGTGCTCCTACTTCTTTGTGTGATACTTTAACTGTTGAAAATGCTTCTCTTCATAGTACTAAGGATGATTGTGATAAATTAAATGAAATATTTTCATGTTCTTGTGCAAAAGATCAAACATGTGTAGACTATTATCATGAAAAATGCCACTTACTTGTTGAGTTTCGAAAGAAAGCATTTAGTTTGGGCAACTACAATATGCTGGCAAAGGTAAGAACAAAAAAATAAAGTAATACCCGTAGGGTTAAGGGTACAGTCATCCAAAAATAAAATATTGAACAAAAAATAAACTTATACCATCATCCCAAGATAAATATACAGAATGAGATAGGGCATCCCCTATGTCTTCAATCTTCCACTTCATGCCCTTACCTTCCAATATCTTGAACAGCTTACCGTCTATCATATGTGTCTTTAAAATGGTCTGGAGTTCAAAGTTGAACCCCAGAGTAACTGTTAAACTCAAATACAGTATGTATATAGTGTATGTATGCATACTACAACTAGAAAACACAATCACAATCATATATGCACTGAGTATCACAATATCAGTCATACATCACAACATATCATCGAGTTGTTTTACCAAGGCAAGCCCCGGTATCATCACAGCCGTCGAGCTGCCTAAACCAGGCCGGCCTCAGAATCCATACAGCAGTCGAGCCGCTTAACAAGGTAAGCGCCGTAAAATCCTCAACGCTACGACAACACAGTAATCGGGCTTCAAACCCAACTACCTTGAAAGCATATCAGGCTCGGTAGCGACTTAAGGACACAGAGTCCACTAGGCCCTACAACCCTACACCTTCCTCAATCATAGCACACAAACATACAACAGCAACATAAAGTACGTGAGTAAACAGTTACTACCTGATAGCTGTTCAGGAATCACAAAATTTTCCCGATGTCTGAGAGTCTCTCCGAATATGATTTTCCCCTAGACAAAATAAATATACATTATTTTCAATGCTTACGTAAAATATTTTATTTTTGGAAAATCCGACCAAGATCTCAAAATTTCAGAAATCATGCTTCAATTTCAAACATTTTTAATTAATTCTAGAAAACTAAGATTGATGTGAATCCAGCGGCGATCGAACCCTTATTATGTATAGTTTATGTGAAAAAAATTTCCAGAGGCCATAAGGGTTCATATCTTTTCACGAAACCAAAACTTTGCTCACTCGACGAGAGAACAATTCCAGTTCCTCTGGGCTGGTTTCAGAAATTAATTTCTCATAGTAGGAGACTCAAAAAATTTAGAAATCATATATTAAAATGAAGCCCTAGATTTCTACTTTAAGAATATAAAATTTCATGGCAATCGAACTTCATCTACTATTTAAAAACCACTTTTCAAGCGCTACTGCCCAGAATTTCCAAAATTTGTTAGCTTGCTTCTTTTCTTAAGATTCAAGGTTTTTGGGTTCACGAGATCATGACCTTAACTTGTTCTCATGAAAAATTGTGTTTTAAACACAATGGAACCCTTAAAAACATCAAAATCACACCACAACACCATGGTTAAATCAGCTGGACAAAAACTTCAAATTTCAAGCCATAGAAGCTAGTTTTGAACTTACCTTGATCTTGAGCTTCAATCGGTGTTTCTTCTTCCTCCTCCTTGTCTCTCTATTTCATTTTTCTCTCTCTTTCTCTTCTCTTTCCCATGCTTTGGCCAGGAATGACCTAAAGTTAAATGAGGGGGAAGGAGTATATATAGAACACGGGTGTGGTCCAGAACGTGCCACGTGCCTGGTCCATAATGCGCCACGTGTCCTCTTTCCATTGAACCAACATAAAAGTAGCTTTATGACTTGTCATGATGACGAGACACATGTTGAGCTCTTGTGGTGTTGACTCATAAACTACGTCATAATGAGGAGACACATGTCACATTTCCATTTGACCAACAAAAGTAACTTTTGACTTGTTATGATGGTGGACACGTGTCATGTTTCTATTGGACCAACATAAAAGTGTGTCACAATGATTTGACATGTGTCATGTTTCTATTGTACCAACATAAAAGTAGCTTTTTCACTTGTCATGGTGAGTCAACAAGTGTCACGTTCTCATTGCACCAACACAAAAGTAGCTTTTTCTTTGTAATCATGATGGGACACATGTCATCTTTCTATTAGACCAACAGAAAAGAAGTATCATCATGAATTACATGACTTACTTTATTATAGGCTTGAATACTGAGACCCAACAAACAATTCCACATAGCGATGTCTTCTAAAAAATGCAGGGCATACCCTACTGCCTTGAAAATGCCGTATACTTACTTATACCGGCATGTTTTTGCCCAACTAATTGTCTTATACCTCAGGACATAGTTAGGTGGCATATTTTCCAACCGGATTTATACTGTATAGGTCCTCTATGCCCCTTTTCCATCGGCACTTTAATTCTACAGCTTATATAAACTAGGTCCACTGATCCGTATAGCCGAGTTACTTAGTCCCTGAGAGGCTTCCTATCTCTCAACATTCCTGGGACTTTTCCTGAACTAGGCTTGGTCGTTCGCCTACTTTAGGCTTATTCTCAATTCTCAGGGTTCAAAATTCGGGATGTTACATAATACACCGTCTTGTACTATTGATGATAGTAAACATGACATTTGTGGACATGTTGACTCTTGCTTTAATGCCAATGTGGTTGATGTAAGTGGGAAAAATCATAGCCTAGAATGTCAAATGCACAATATTCCCATTGGATTACTTCCTTGTAGTCTTGTTGGAGACAAAGATTCTGAAATTTTGATTGATAAAATTCTGCATGTTAGTGAATCTTTCCAACAAGTGCTTTCTTGTGATTTACCACTTGACCTAGAAAAGAAAAATAATTGTTTTGAATTTTTAAAAGCTCCAGGTGGTGACAATTTGAAAAATTATCTTCATTCTTCCACTCTTTTTCCTTCCATCTCTTGTGTTTGTAATGATGATATGGTGTGCTCCAACACTAAGTTGGATTCTGCACCTTCCACTTTGCAAGTACAAGAGTATTTTCACAATATAACTGGTTGTTTGACTCCTACTGATGGAAGTGTAATTGATTTCCTTGGATGTGATAGTTACTTGGAGAGTTTAGAACCTAACATGCCTTTAATTCACTTGAAATCTCTCCATGTTTCTATTTGTGGATGGGATATTGTTGTTTGCTTGATTTCTTTTCAGGCACATCATTGGAAAGTTGTTAGGGGAGACAATCTTCACTGTACATTCTTGGACCTCTTCTGATTGATCCTAAGCCACCTCCACTTAGGAAAATCAATGTGGGAGAAGATGTTGTAAAAGATAAACCTTCAAGCAACTCAAGATTCTCTAACAAAGGTTATCTACTTTCCTCACTTATTTTCTTCCTAATTCCTATGATTAGTTGGGCTTAATCGGTGTATGAAGAAGATAAGCGTGGGGGAAGACACAATCCTGTAGAAAAAGTAGAAATAATTTAGTTTATTAAGTAGAATAAGAACCCCTGTGTATGCTTTACATTTACTTGGCCACTACCCTACTTAATCACCATTGTGCCTTGAATTTCACTTGTTTATTATTCTCTTTAGAGTGGTTTTTCCACATTGAGAATAATGTGTTCATTAAGTGTAAGGGAGAGGAATAAGTTTTGAATCCCATTAATTGGTTGTTTTTGAATGAGAAAATGCCTTAAACTAGAATTATTATTATTTTTCCCTAGAATGACTTATTCTAATGCATGTCCTAAGTGGTAAAGGGTCCCATTTGCCACTTTGGAAGTATAACTTGTGGGAAATTCTTTGAGCTTTCAAGAGATCTAGTGTTTTGGCAACTTTTTAAAACCATGTTTTGCTTTTCAAGTGAATGGGAAGAGAAATGAACCCACACTTGCATTTTTGCTTACTCCTTATTTTAAGAAAGAGAGTTTCTACATCATTAGTTCTTTTAAGAGTTAAGCATGATTATAATTGATTGCAATGTTTTGATTAATTGTAGTTGTAAGGTTAGCACTTGGAATAGTTAAATAGATGTCTTATGGTTAGCTTGCTATGCAATTGATTGTATTAGAGTGAGCATTGGAGAGAAACCTTGTTGGAAGGTTATTTGAGCCTTAAATTCATTTGATGTGTACGTGCATGTTCACTTAGTTTTTGACCTTCTAGAACTTGTATCAACTCTTTTTCAAAACGACATTTGCATTAATGTGATGAAAATCAAAGAGGCATTCAATTCTAATCCCTTTGGCCTAAACACAAACCTTTCATCTACCATTTGCATACCCCTTTTGAGCATTCCTAGGTTGTTTGCATGTCATTGCTCATATTGTTCATTGTATTCTAAAAAATCAAAAGTGAATTGCCAATAAAAATTTGAACAATGTACATATTTAATGCCAATTATAAAAAAAGTAGAAAAAAATATTGGGAAAAGAAAAGAGAAAAATGGAAAGTGTTTTGTAGAGAAAAAAAAAACACACACACGCACAAAAACAAAAGAAAGATCAAGAAGGCATTTGTTCATGAATTTGCAAAAGAATTGGCAAAAGTTTGTAAAGTTATATAGATGCTATGAACTTGGTCACTAACTTTGGCTTGCATATCCACTATTCATTTTTCTAATTAATTCATTCCCTTTAGCCTTCATCCAACATTACAAGCTTTTAGAGTCCTCTTGATTCATTTCATTAATTGCTATTAGCAGTGGAGATTTTAGAGTTGTTACAAGCCTATGGTAAGGTGTTGATTAAGCGAGCTACAATAAAATTATTCCAATGAGGTGAGATAAGTGAAACACTAATACCTTGAGAGTTCTCTTGTGCTCCATTATAATATTTTGGATTGTATAATCAGTTAATTTCTTTACATCTCTTGATTATGACTAGTGTTGGCTTAAGAAATTTGATTAATTAATTCATTGCTTTCTAATTATGAAATTTCTCATCTTTCAAATGCATTAGTGATTTGGACTTGGAATTGTGCACTCAATTGCCTTTGTTCAGGAGAACAAAGGTCTAAGTATGGAGGAATAGATCAAACCATATTTTTATATGATTTTTCATGATTAAATTGGGATTCTTAATGCATTTTCTAGGATATTATTGCATGATTAAGCACTAATTCGAGTTAGGGACATTTGTATTAAATTAAGTGAAATTAGGGGCAAAATGGTCATAATTTATTAATTATTCATACAAATGATTTTTTGGATTCTTAATACTATATTGTATTTAATCTTACATTGTGGGTGCTTGAAGAAATTAGATCAAATTTGAAAATAAAAGTTTGAACTAAGACTGTTCAAGATACCCGGAACCCGGTCCTATCCGGTCATACCTGGTCCAGCCCGAAAAGGTGGTGAAAAAACCCGATCAATTTCGGACAGGACCGAGCTAGACCCGAGGACCGGGTAGGACCAGGTTCCGGGTAAGGGTAGACAACCGGTTAGCCCGGTCCTACCTGGATAATTATATATATATATATAAGTCGTAGTACTAGTAGCTTCCTGTTGCTTTTACTTTATTCCTTTATAATCATCATATTTGACTTTTCAATATACTTCCTATTCCTTCTTTTCTTTATTCATATGTTTTACAACTCATCAGCACTCTCCTGCGTCTTCTATTTTCACGTGATGGAATTTATTATTATTATTTTATTAATAACTTCAATTCTTCAAACCTGCCCTAACCTAATTTGCGCATCAAATCCGCCAATCTCACTCGTCACTCTCCTTCGGCACAAATCTCTCCCTCTCCCGATTCGGCACTCGCTCTTACCATCATCTCCTACTCTCCTCTTCAACCAGTTGCATCACCTGTACCACCTCATCGTCGCTTGAAGATCTGGGTTATCGTCACGACGGCCTATGTTTACTCATCGACAACGGCCTCTTCCCTCCAAATCTGGGTTTCATCGACGGCGACGGCGACCTCCACTCTAGATCTGGGTTGCCATCGTCCTCCATTTTTCATCGGTTTTATTTCTTTGTTTTCATCTGTTGAATTCTTTTCCCTGCTGATCATGTTGATTGTCATTATTCTGTTTCTGCTTTTTTGTTTGTTATTTCATGGGCCAGATAGACCACAAACTCGGTTCATTCCAATCCAGTCATGTCCAACCCAGGAGTCACCGGGTTTTTCTCCAGGTAGGAATGAGCTGGACATTCTAGCCCGAACAACCTTCCGGACCAAACCACGGGTTAATGGCCTGCCCGGTCTTGTCCGGTCCATGTACAGCCCTAGTTTGAACCCAAGTTACAAAAGTTTCAGTTTAGTCCCTCAATAAAAAAGGTTTAAACTTTGCAAATTGGTCCCTGGTCAAAACGCATAACCAATTAATTAGGTTCAGCTAGCTGCTATACAGGGACGAACGCAGAAGAGAGATCGGAGAGATTCAAATTGTAACACTCCCTTATATCTCCCAATCATTATCAAAGTTAATACACAGAGGAGCATATGGATTTGATTTGGACGAAAGAGTAACTGATAAAATATGAAAAATTTAAAACTTAACTTGGTTTTAAAATAAAACTTTATCCCCACTGGGATAATTAATTACAGTCTTTCCCAAAATTAAATTAAGCTTACACTTCAAATACATCATCCCAAATAACTTCACATAACCATATACAAAGCAAAATAAACTCTTCCCGAGTTCCTCCTATCTTTTCGGCTCCAACCTCACAACACCGCCTTACCTCTTCTTCCCGAGGAACTCCGTGCACATTTATTCAAGTCGAGATTCACAAATGAATCTTAGGGTAACATGTTAACTTCTATCATTGGTTTATAAGCATATGCATAGTTTAACTACCACAAACTGGAATTTAACTCAAAGATATAGGCAACATTAAAACAGTTCAAAAACAACGTGCTCGGAAGACATGTGCGGACCTACCGATAATTGAATATTTTATACAGTTCTTTTTATCTCTTGATTAAAAATTTATGACTTTTTAGTTAATAAATAATGGTTTTTATACTTATCCGGGCTTTGGGCCTTTGATTATATTTTAGCCATTTTTAATAATAAAATTCAGTTTTACATTGCTTCACTATTTTTACCATAACTCTTGAACCAGACATTGGATTTGCCTCATTTTTGTTTCATATTTCAGATGATTCAGAGAGCTACAATTGTTATGAAGACATGAAGGAAAATTCGAACAAGATGGTAGTCAATTTTAGAGCCGAAGTCAGATGTATATTTCTGGATTTTATTTGGGCTTGAATTTTGTACTTAAAGCCCACTTTTATTTTATTTCCGTTTTTGGGCTGAACCATTGAAGCCCATTTCCATTTTAGGTTAAATTTAAGTCAGATGGTGGCTACAACACATTATTCATTCACGTTTTTGAAAGTTTTGGATTAAATAAAGAATTTTTATTTTCTCTCGCAATGTTCTTCACGTTCTTCGTGTTCTTCGTTTGTTCTTCATTTTTTCCGGCCATGCTCGGCTAAACACGTGATCAACCCAACGTTGAGGATTCCATGATTCGTCCAAAGAGCTTGTGCTTAATCGGTAACTTTACTCGTTTATGTTTTCATCTTATCGGATTCGATTTCTGGAAATAGTTCGAATATTAGATTTAATATTCAGTTTGGTTCATCCCAAGGACCGAGTTCGAACTAGGTTTTAGTGTTCTTGTGCGATAGCACAGTGAGATGCCACTGTTCGAACAGATGCTAGGCGATCGTCTAGTCAAGGGATTTTCTGGACGAACGCAGAGATTTCGGTTAATCTAGAACCAAACGCGAGTTCGTTCATATTTCGTTCAATGATGGAAGTTTCTGGGATCTGAATGTTGGGTTGATCGTTTTAATTTGTTTCTGTTTAATACGTTCTGTTTCTGCTTGTTTTGTTCTGTTTCTGTTTAATTTTGTTTTTATTCTATTTGAACCCAAACCCCCCATTTTTACTCTTTCGTTTCGTTGTTGCCGCCAATCAAACCCGCGCGAGTTCGTTGGGAAAACGACCCAGGTTCCCTATTTTTGCAAAATCATTTTCGAACTTGGTTATTTTGGGAGACACGGCAAATCTTTTTCACCTACCCGGTTCCGAATTCCTTCGCACAACAGTGAATGGCCAACACTAAACATACTATATGCAATCAAACATGTTTATAAAACACATTCCACATATCATGACATTTATCCATACACAGACATACACGCAAAAATAGAAGGTTAGAGTTACCACCTGGTGCTGTATTAACCTTAACTGCGTCCAAGTAATTTGTAGTGCGATCGGGCTTGCGAGTTCCTATAAATTACATTTATATAAAGATGGGTCATTATCCAATTTAATATTGATAAATAATTAAGATTATTTCTTTTCTAGATCCACCCCAAGATACATGTCCTTAAGTATCCTTACGGCTGGAGATGTATACCGATTGGGGATTATTAATTAGATACTATTCACTATGGAATAAATATCATCTCAGCCATTTAACCCTTCAATATATCCAAGGAAACCTTTACCTTGAAGGCTATACACAATTAACACCTTGTATGGCTATCTTAAGACTTGTTAAAAATTCAACTCTTAACTTCTCTGAGAATTTGGAAAATTCATAACGTGACCGATATAACTCCAAATGGAGTGATTCCAATTTCTGCTTAAACCTCAGATTCGACATGCTTGTAGCTATATTCACTACCACGAGCTCTCTTTCTCTCTCTAAAACCATGATTTTAATATTCAAAACTCTCAAATCTTCAGCAAAGTCCTAGAAATCTGATAAAACAAATGATTTAAAGACTTACCTAAACCTCGTAAATCAATTTGCATGTAAGATCCAAACTCTCCTTCTTCTTTCTTTTCTTTCCTTTTCGATCACTCTCTCTCTTTCTCTCACCAACATTCTCTCTCTTTCTCAGCTCGTGCTACTAGATAGAAGAGGAATGAAGGATGTGATGGAGGTTGAAGAAAGTGGTGTTGTGTGTGTGTGTGTGTGCTGCTAGAGGTTGTGTCGTGGAGGTGTTGTGTGTGTCATGGTTTCCGGAAGGAGGAGGAATGCGTGTCTAGTGTGGAGGTGAAGAATGAAAAGTGTATGTTGTGGTGTGTATGTGTGTCGAATAAGAGGAGGTAAAATGAATGTGTTGTGTGTTTTGTGTTTGGGCCGGATATGAGTAAAGGAATAAGAATGGAAATAAAATGTCAAATGGGCTGTAGTTATTGGGCTTGAGCCGATGGAATATAATAGATGAAAATACACACACACACACACACACACATATATATATATATATGTATGTATGTATGCCTTGCTGCAGTCTAAACACATGTGGGTTGATTTTTTTTTTTTTAAATACAAATAATTTTATCCCTGGGCCCACAAGCAAGCTTCCAACATTAGCTTAGCCATGCATTATTTAGTTCCCTTCAATTTTTAATTGGGTGGAGCACGTCCTAGCAATTCATTCTTGAATGGTTTTTTTCCTCAATTAATTTATTTTGGCTATAAAATATTATCTCCTAAATATTTTGCCAAAAATTATTCCCAACTATTTGTCCTTAATTTCATGGGAAAATATGCCTTTAATTCCAAATAATAATTTTAACACAATCAAGGCTAAATTTTCCCATATTTTATTCCATGTAATATTCTTAATTCCCAATCCCCAAAATTTGGGATGTTACACAAATAGTGCCGTCAGAGCTTCGGCATCGACCTTCCTTTTCCTTTGTCACCGGTGCCTTTCATCTTCCTCACCATTCTTTGTCGGCGACCTTCGTCACCCACCTTCACCGTGAGCTGAGGGACCCGAGACGGGAAGAAGCAGGGTGAATTTTTGACAAGATACAGAGACGCGACAGATTAGAGGAGGGGGAAAGAGCTGGAGATCGAGACCTAGGCGTTCATCATCTTCCTTCCTTCAATCTCACCAACACCCACCGTCAAGCCTCATCCTCTTCATTCCGTCACCGGAAGATCGAGAGCACCGCAAAATTGCCAGCAAGTTTCTTCCTATTCAATTCAACCGTGGCTCTCCTCCATTTTTCCCACTGCCAACCATCAATATCTCATTCTCCATCATCCATTTTTCATTTAATAAGTTCTTATCCATGGTTAGACGAATTGGGACCGTGCTTATATGATGACTGGCTGATTTCCCTTGATCTTGGTGATGAGGATTAATGTTTGAGCTTGATGGACTTCATAGGGGAGTTATTCTATCATTCTATTAGTCTTGACTTATATTTAGGTTGCCTAGTTTTAGGAATTATTGTGTATAAATCTGGAACTGAGATTGATGTTAATTGTCTCTGTTCGTTTGATAATTGTAGTGATTGGATTTTGTAGTGTGAAGATTATATGTGTTTTAATTTCTTTGTTGTTGTAATGAAGCTATGTTTGTTAGCATGGTATTGTCTAGTTAATGTAGTTGATTTGTACCCTTGAGGGGTTGGTTAGTACTCAAATTTAAGATGACTCATGTTGCATCACTCCAATTTCAATTGCACATTACGGGTTTTAAGCAATATCTCAAGAGGTAGTAGTTAGCTATGGTTGTAGGAGCTACTATTAATTGGGAATATTGGACTCTATTGGTTATGATTAGTTTTGATGATGTCTTATATAGATGTCATTATCCAGAGCAAAAAGCTTGCATACTACATTTATCTTCTACTTTGACTAATTCTTATATTTAATGTAGATGTGAAGTTTAATATAATGAAGAATGATCCGTAATGGAGATTGAAGAAAGAAGAACATGTTAAATATCATGAGAATATCAATATTCAAGTCTCTATGATCAAATAGAAGTTGGAACGGCTCAATTCGGAGTTAAAATAAGCAAGTTCAAGCTTCCTGGATGAATACTAGTTTGTTATAGGGTATTAATGAAATTTCAGCCTTTTTTCGCATGAACAGTGCCTTGCTCGAGCATGAAAAAGTCCTTGCTAGAGCATGGAAAAAATTCCTTGCTCGAGCAAAAGAAAATGGCATACTCGAGCAACGTGTTTCAGCTACTTTGTTCAGCTCTATTTCAGGCGACCTCTGGTAATTTGACAATATCTCCCAAACCAGAAGTCTGATTGAGGTGAAACTACTTTTGTATCAAACTATACTCCTAATGTGTCATTTTGATATAAAGTTCAAGCCAAAAGGAGTTCAGATCAAGGAGCTATGATTGTTTGAAGTTGCAACAAAAATCAACGTCACAATCCAGAACGAGCTTCAGTATTTTGAGTGTATCTCACAAACGACAAATCCAAATGAGCTGAAGCCGGTGCCATTTGAAACTAGACTCAAATAAATTTTCAAAAACATCAAGATCATGAAAAAAAGGATCAATTGAAAGAGATATGATGTTTTGAAGTTGACGGTCAGTAGAGGATGCTGTAAAAAACGCTGATCAAGAACAACCTCCATTCATCTGATGTTAATGGACGAACTACAACTAGTTTGGAGCTGATTCTTCTTGCATTGGAAAGAAGACTCAAAGAGCTATATGGGGATAAGTGCTTTGCCAAATTTGAAGTTATATCAAGGACGCCACATTCACTAGAAATTGACTCTTGTGTTGATGATATGCTTGCATTCTGAAAGGCAGAGAACAATTTATGTTGAGTTGAATTATAGCCTCAAGTCAAGAAGAAGCAGAGAGAAAATTAAGAAGAGCTTCGCCTCAAGTTCATATGCGTTGTGCTTCGAGTCGACGAAGGCAGAAAGCTTGCTCGAGCAGAGAATTTGTGATGCCCGAGCAATCATCGGACTTAAAATGAAGAAGAGCAGATTGGAGAGCCATACTCGAGCGAGACAATTGGCCATGCCCGAGCATCATCGAGCCGAGCAAGGAAATTGTACATTTGAAGAGTCTTGCTCAAGCAGAGATGAAGGCTTGCTCGAGCAGAGGTAAATGCTTGCTCGAGCAGCGTCGATTAACTTGATCTTATCGTCTCTGTCTGGCCCTTGCACGAGCATGTCTTTATGGCTTGCTTGAGCACTGACGATTTGCTTGCCCAAGCATGGAGTCCTTTCTTGCTCGAGCAACAGTGATGCAAGACACCTTTCTTTAAGCCACTAGCGATGCTTGCCCGAGCATGCCTCTGATCATTGCCCGAGCATCAACGATATTGATTGGTCTTTAAAAAGCTTGCCCCAGCAAGCTTTGGTTCCTTGCTCGAGCACTGTGACCCCGCACTTTGAAATTACTCTTTCTTCAAAATAGTCCGCCCGAGCATACTTTCCCTCTTGCTCGAGCATCAACAATGATTGAAGTTTGTTTAAGCCTTGGTTTGAAGCATGCCTGAGCAGAGGAAAAAGGCTACTCGAGCAGCATCACTGAAGTGTCAAATTCTCGCCTCTGTATATGTCTTGCTCGAGCAAGCATGATGGCATGCTCGAGCATCAGCGAACCAGATCTCTCCTCAACTATTTTCAATGAAGCTTGCCCGAGCATGATTTTATTCATGCTCAAGCAGACAAAGATCCTTCCTCGAGCATCAGTGATACTAATATGCTTTTATCTGATTCAAGAGAAGCCTTGCCCGAGCATGATACAATCATGCCGAGCACCCACTACTACAAAACACTAAAAAGACGACCTAAAAAAGACTCAAAAGACGACCTTATTTTATAGGACGTCGGGGAGAGCGTAGTAGTTGGTGGACAATTAGGCGACCTGAATACATATCAGGTCGCCTAATATTAGGCGACCTGAATACATATCAGGTCGTCTAATATTAGGCGACCTGATTTATATTCAGGTTGCCTAATATGATCCAAAGACACTACCTAAATATTGTTTAGGTAGTCTATTTAAACAAAAAGACTACCTAAATAGGAAATCAGGTCGCCTATTAGTTAGTCCAATTAACTCAGGCAAAAGACTACCTAAAAGACTACCTAAATTGTAATTAGGTAGTCTATTCGGTTCAAAAGACTACCTAAATGGATTTCAGGTCGCCTATTTCATCCAAAAGACTACCTAAATGGATTTCGGTCACCTATTTCATCCAAAAGACTACCTAAATTGGTTTTAGGTCGCCTATTTGATTCAAAGTACGACATTATTTTATTTTCAAACAGACTACCTAAATTA
Organism: Acacia acuminata; assembly: GCA_019022655.1. Classification (NCBI taxonomy): domain Eukaryota; kingdom Viridiplantae; phylum Streptophyta; class Magnoliopsida; order Fabales; family Fabaceae; genus Acacia; species Acacia acuminata. The sequence goes on from JAFJYI010000444.1 coordinate 98,669, forward strand.
AGTTCAGGTAGTCTATTTGATTAAAAAGACTACCTTAATTGAATTTCAGGTCGCCTAATGTGTGAAATAGACTACCTAAATGTTGTTCGTGTCGTCTTATATTAGTTTTTTTTTTTTAAAAAAAGTAGTTCTCGCTCTTTGTTTGTCCAATATTCTGCAAAACTGAATACTTCACAATTACAAGGCAATTCATAACTCAATTATAGCAATTTCTCGCCAAATTCATGTTTTTCTAACACCAATTACAAAGCAAGGCAATAACTCAAAATGTACAAGTTTTTACCATAATACGACCAACCATAGCAAAATTTAAACAACTTTAATGGTACATACTTGTCCATGATTCACAACAAAACTACAGATACAATCAATCAAATTCAAGTCATTCACTCAACTACCAGACTCAGAAACTATCCGCTGAACAAGTTACTACAACAATTTAACTATACCACTGTAAAACAAAACCAATTTGTACAATATTAACAAGGGAAGGCCAGACAGAGCTAAGTCATACCACAAGTAGTCATACCCTAACAATAGATTAATTTGCAAATGAGCCATGTTCAAGAAGATATCTACTCATCATGTCTCGAGTCGAATCCAGGTCATCCCGTGAGTACGGATCCTCGCACGAAAATACCGTAAATTGGAAAACAAGGTATAATTAACAACCGAAGTACCACAACATAAAATATTATCATTTGAGGAACACGGAGCATTACGTACGTTTTGAAAGCCAGTAGTTTTTCCGTTGGAAACGATTGTTTGCATCCAACTGATAACGTAGTATCCGCACTCGGTGTTCCCTGGTTGTTGATGGCACTATAAATCAAACACAAATTGTTAAAACGAAAGCTATTGTGGCACAGAAAAAGACTTGAATTGAAACTACTTACCTTGGGGTAAAACCACTTCGGTCCACCCTGGTCTCTTTGTCCTTCAAGCTCTCTATACTTCTTAAGAGCCCTATCATCATTAAAATGGAAATTTTGAGACATGAAAACAATTCATTTAAAAGACGAATCGATGATTTAGACAAAAATATACTTACTCGGCAAACATGTTTTTGATATCCTCGGTTGGCACGCCATTTATGGAATCGAACCAATAACATGCATTCTTAGAGGGGCAAACTACACACGGGGTCCAATGAGCACTACAACATATACATATTCATATTAAATTAAGATAAGAAAACAATTAATTCTTAAAAATCTTATATAGACAAAAAAATACGTACCCTTCATGTATTGGCGCTAGATAACAAGTCGATTGTAGGTCAGCCATTGCTAACCCAGCATAAATGGCCCTCCTCGCTAACTTATTGACAGCCGAAGCCGTGCTTCCAGGACATAAGAATCCGAATGAACCCAATAGGCCTCCCTTTTTGCACAGGTCGTGGCAGACACTATGATCAAAATAAAATGATAGATGTTGTTGAATATATTAAACAAAAAAATAGTAACTGACATAATTAAAGGGTACAAAAAACTTACAAGATTGCAAGTTGAAGCCACTGTATATCTAAATCTTTCATATGCATAAACTCTGTCAAATCTTTGTTGTCAATATTGATCGAATATGACTTGCCGCACCGACAACGCTGAAGGCATCTGCAAGCCTATAGAGATGACGTCCTTGTAGAGCCCTCGCTTTGTGCTAAGTATGGAAATATGTCCGCAGCTTGTTCATGCTATGAAAACATAATAAATAGATTACAAGTGGGTCAGCAATGAAAAATCAAACGGAACCTACTCATCTTCAATCGTAAAGTATGGAAATACCATTGGAGGTGTCGTCCCCATCTCAATAAGATGATGCGGCCAAAGGATGAACGATGTGGTGGCGGCAATTTGAGATAGGGAACCTCCTCATCATCAATCGGGATGGCTGTCTTTTCTTCACCTTCTCGCACACTTGTTACAGTCACCCTACGTAGATCTTGTGGAATTTGCATATTGTGGTGTGTGGTTTGTTCCGGGTAAACAAGACCATCGGCAACAATACGCCGGTGTGGGTCATCCAAATATAGAGTGCAGGGTTGTCCACCCTGTGGAGTGTGAGAAGACTCGCCAATATGTACATCTAGAGAGTGATGAGAAGGTTCGCCAACAGGTACATCTGGAGCGTGAAAACTTTCTTTGCTGCTTGGGAAGGCCGGAGATTCCTGGTCTTTAGGCTGCGTATTTCCCCTCTCTTGTATCATAACCCTCATTTCACCTCGTAGTTGTGTCATAACCTCATCTACGAGGGACGCTCGAATTTTGGCTACAAGCTGAGGGCTAGGGTTGTCATCGTCATGCGAACAAGTAGAACGGCGTCCAAAATATTTCGCGACGCTAACTCCCCTCGGCTCCCCTCGAACAGCATCAAGGTAATCCGGCTTCCCAATCGCCGTGGACAAAATGTCCATCCGTGTACCCGGAAAAAATGAACCTTGGCTGCTCTGCTGCTCAAGCGCATCCTGTATCATAGGATTTTTCATAAGTAGTAACTAAACGCTAAAAATATGAAACAACAGAGGCTATTATTTAATACTTCTAATTTAACTACTTACAATCTTCTTGGCAACCTCGCCACATCTTCATTTACGAAATTGTCACCCCTCTTCCTCGCAGACTATCCATTTTTTGTGGCGAGGAGGACGCTCGAGGGCCCGGATAACGGTGGAAGGATCAGATTGCGCGGCTTCCTTCATTCTCTGCAACTCTTCTTCCATCAACGTCCGTTCAAGCTTCTTATAGCCACCCCTAGACAAGCAATGCGGATACTTATTTCTCGCTTGCCTCTCTCTATTGGCTTGACTTTTTTTCTGTGACAAGAAAACAAATAAAACTGAGCCTTCAATGTCAAATAGATTCAACTAAAAGATAAGATATGAAAGAAATTTTACAAGAAATTCAGGATTCTGGCGTGACGCCACAAAATCCCTCCAGTCCTCTGGAGAAATGTAATCATAGTCCTGACATGGGTCCTTTTCCCTCTTTACCCCTCGAATATACTTTCTAGTGAGCTTGTTCTTAAAGTCTTTCCAACGTATACGAACCTCGCCCATCCAATGCTTGTACATGGCCTTATTGTTAGGCACATCATACGTTCTTTGCCAAGGTAAAAGAGAAGATATGAAAGAAATCAAGTGATAAAACTAAAGATACAAATGCATAAGATATCGAAAGTGAGATACCAAAAGTTGTGCCCAGATCAACTCCTTCGTTTTAGGAGGAACCAACTTCCAATGAGAGAATACAATGCGAACTTTGCTTTGAGCCAGATAGCCTACGTAGCTAATGAAATTGTCTTCCTCTCGGACCAATTGGATTCATATTGGCATCGAACTCCACATGCAGCCTCTTTTTCGATCGTCACGACGTGCAATTAACGCACCCATATGTGTGCTACCTCTACCCTTTCTCCCCATCGGTACATCATTCCCACCATCACTCGATGACTCGTCAGGGCTAGACATATTCCTATTCATCAAAGACAAATCAATAATGTTAGATAGAGTTATTATTAAATAATAAACAAATGAATAAAATGAACTAACATGTTAAACCTGGTATGTGCAATAACATAGCACTTTTTCATAAATTAAGATCTTACTTTATATGGTCTCCCATATTCCTTCAGAATGATCCTTTCTTGGAGCATATTCTTCATCATCTACCAATTCTACTTCACGTGTTGTAGGTGGATTTGTTGTGAAAGGGAGTGTATCATCCAGGTTTAAGGATTCTTCACCATATGTCTGTTTTTTACTTTGAAGTACAATGGACATTTTCTTATTTCCAGGGTCTGTAACATAAAACACTTGTTTCGCCCGGCTTGCTAGAATGAATGGCTCGTCTCTATGACCAAGTCTTTGAAGATCAACCGAGACAAATCCAAAATTAGGATCTATTACAACAAAGCATTATTGTTAACCCACTTACATTTAAATAAAGCAACTTTGAACTTGGTGTAGTTCATCTCCCATATTTCTTCAATAACTCCATAATAGGCCATTGATGCTAACACCGGGTTTTTGTCTTTAGAACTCGAAAAGTGCATGGATTCAGCTTCAACCATCACCCCTTGTTTTGCACAGAACTTCGTCATCTTGGTCTTTTGTGTAGAAAGAATATCCGTTTATATCATAACTTTGTCCAAGTGATGACCCGATAAGAAGGCCCCCGGGCTAACCACTCGATTGTATCCGACACTCCCGTCTCGTGCGATACCTTCTCCTCGAACCACTTTATAAACGTCTTTGTTTGCTCGTGAGCTATTTGCATGTCATTCTTCCTTGGATTCTTATTCTTTAAACTCTTTCGTGTTCATCAATGTATGGTTGAACTTCTTCCATATTATTCAAGATGTAGAGGTGTGCTTGCAACACCTCTTCACGAGGCTTATTCTTCAGTTTGATTCCTCGAGTTCCCTCACTTATCCCCTTATCATGCTGAGATTGTAACGTCACCCCTGATAGATAATCTTTACGTAACTCCATAGCCTCTTCCACTACATATCTCTCAACTATTGAGGCTTCCGGTCGATAAGGATTTTTAGAATACCCTTTTAAGATCTTCATGTATCGCTCGAAAGGGTACATCCACCTTAGGTAAACCTGGACCGCAAAGCCTTACCTCCCTTACCAAGTGCACTATCGGGTGCACCATTATATCGAAAAATGCGGGAGGAAAATGCATCTCGAGTTGGGACAAAATAATATAACCCTCATTTTCCAATTCATCCAACTTTTCAATATCAATGACTTTGTTACATATAGCATTAAAGAAAATACACAATTTTGTTATAGTGGTCCGCACTTCATCTTTCATAATGCCCCTAATAGCTAATGGTAATAGTTGTTGCATCAACACATGATAATCATGGGACTTCATTCCCACTAACTTCAAATCGTCCATTGAAACACACCTTCTCAAATTTGAAGAATATCCTTGTGGAACCTTAATGTCATATAGACACCCACACAAACTTTTTTCTCCGCTTTTGACGGTGTATGAGCTCGGCTCCATGTATGCCCTCTTACCATCTTCCGTTACTCGTGGATGTAACCGTTCTCTTATTCCCATATCAACCAGGTCTAGTCTCGCACTAATTCCATCCTTAGTCTTCCCTGGTATGTGCAAAAGAGTACTGACAAGGCTATCACAAACATTTTTTTCCACATGCATCACATCAAGACGTGTCTCACATCAAGACTACGCCAATATGGAAGATCAAAGAAAATTGATCTCTTCTTCCATATATTCTTCTCACCCGCAATCCTTTTCTCGCTTACCCAATATGACATTGATATGCATCACCCGACTATAGACTTCCTCTCCGGTTAATGCCTTTGGAGCCGTTCCATGCTCCGGTAAGCCGTTAAAACGCTTTCTTAACTTACGATATGGGTGGAACCGATCAAGAAACCTCCCGTGACCGAGATAGACCGTTTTCTTTCCATGCTTTAGTTGATGGAAGTTTGTGTCGGCTTCACATATTGGACATGCTTTATGCCCCTTCACACCGTACCCGAGACAAATTTCCGTATGCGGGAAAGTCGTTGATCGTGGTAAAAATCATTGCACGCAACTTGAAGAACTCCTTCTTATATGCATCAAACACATCTATGCCTTCCTCCCACAACTTCTTCAAATCCTCAACCAAAGGCGCCAAGTACACATCGATATTGTTACCGGGCTGTTTTGGTCCGAAATCATCATAGACAAGACATCACATACTTGCGTTTCATACATAGCCGGGAGGTAAGTTGTATATTACAAGGAGAACCGGCCATGCACTATGGGTACCGCTAAGAGTTCGATATGGATTGAAGCCATCTCGTACAAAGCCCCAGCCGAAGGTTTCTTGGCTCACTGCCAAATTGAGGGAACATTTCGTCTATTTTCTTCCATTGCAGAGAGTCAGCCGGGTGCCGAAGATATTTTCCATCGGATATTCTCTCATCAGAATGCCATCTCAACTTCTTCGCCGTCGCTTCACTAGTAAACGAGACGCTTAAATCGAGGAATTATGGGAAGATACCACAATGCCTTCAAAGGTTGCTTTTTTTTTTTGTGATCTCCGAACCACCACCTTTCTTCACTTTGTATCGTGAAGTTTTACACTTCGGACAATTACTAAGGCCTTCATACTCATTTCTGTACAATATGCGAGTCATTAGGGCAACTGTGTATCTTTTCGTACTCCATACCCATCGTAGACAAGATTTTCTTGGCCTCATACATACGATTTGGAAGTACATTATTGTCGGCAACATATCACACAACAATTCAAGCAACAACGTGAAATCGCTATCGGTCCACCCACAAGTTGCCTTTAAGTTGACCAAATGTAAGGTCCCAGTCAACCGTGTATACTTAGTACACCCAGGGAACAAAGGTGTCTCGCATCACTCCGCACGCTATCATATTCATGCGGTTGTGCAAAGGATTCGACCTCAACATCATGAATCATTCTCTCCATTCCATCATCATCTACCTCAACTTCATTTTCGTAGGATGCACTAGGAGTTACCTCCTCACCATGCCATATCCACGTTGTGTATCGAAGGTTTATTCCATCACAAATTAGGTGATCCCTTATATCAAGCAATATCCCTTCGAACCCCATTTAAACAATTAACACATGGACAATAGTACATCCCATTTTTTGTAGCCACATTCCTTTAGCAAATTCAATAAACTCTTCCACCCCTTTCTCATATTCTTCACTAGTTCTCAACGCATTCATCCAACTATGACCCATTTTATTACCACCTATGACATTTCCAACAACTTGAGTCAAGTTCATAACAATTTCAAAAAATTTCGGCAGCATTTCCCCTCAACAGTAAGACATCCCAAAATTTCAACAACAAACCATTTCAACTTAATTCAACAAAACTTACTAACTAAGGCAATTTAGAAAATATCAGCTATTAAATCCAATACTTTCATCAATACAAAAAACTAAAATATATCTAAGTCGTCTAAGTCATAAACTATAACTTATGGACATCTAAGCATCATTATTCATACTACAAAGATTACCTAGTTCAATGCACATCAACAAAAAAAAAACAATATTTAACTATAAAGATGAAGGGCGTGGCGGACTCAAGATTTTCAAAGCAAGCATCATGAACAAAGACAATAACATTGTAAAAATAGCACTCACCTTTAAATATTCCACAAATAGGTTGACTTGGGACGGAAATTGGGAACCCAATACAAGAGTAGGTAATTCACAAACACTCTCTATGTCGATGCTTTTCTGCACGTTACGCCAAAATTATAAAGTGAAAAGACATGAACCAAGAAAACTACCAATTTGCCACCCTAAGCATATCATTCAACCAATAAAGTTAAAAAGTGATGGAGTAAGGAAGAATATGTAATTTACCGTAAAGTATTTGAAAAGAAATGATATTTTAAAAAAGAAGCATTAAAACAAATCATTCATAAAAAATAATATAAAACATAAAGTAGTGCTTACAAACACCTTACATATGAAAGAAAAAATTTGCCATGAACCATATACATAGCCAAAGAAATTTGTTTGTCCACTAATCTCTAATTCATAATTTTAACTTAATTGAAATCACATCAAGTTCCCTCATTCATCAAGCTCTATCATATATTTATGAGAAGGAACAGACTAAAATACCTTCCAAGTCTAATCTAAATGACATGACCATTGTCTTTTTCATTTTTGTTAGCCTCAGTTATTCTTTGTTTTTTATAAGAATATATTGTTATGTTGCACTTTTAAGGCGAGGATTGGCCTCTCCGTCAATGCCGTACCCACTTGATCCCTTATTCAATATTCAACAACAAAATTGAGAAAAATTCAATGAAGGGATTTGTTAGGATTCAAATGATTTTTGGGCTCAATCTTTTTAGCATTGAAAGAGAACCTAATTCTGGTTTATAATGCCAACTAGGGAAAAAGTTCGGGAAGAACGCTCCAGCTTTTTAGATTGCCTTATTCGAATAAGCATGTAAACAGAACGTACGTGAATTTGGCAGGACCTCGAGATAATCCCGCAAAACTAGTTCAATCAAGAAACTTAGGAATTGCACGTGTAACCTTCAATGTTCAAATTTACCCCAATTTTGAATCCGATGCTCGAGTGTCCTTAGTTAAATCAAAAGTTTTTACGGGAGGAAAATTCAGATTTTCCATGAACTAACTATCCTCATCACAATTTTGTCTTTGGAAAGGACGGTGGAACAATTCTAACACATACGAAATTGGTAGAGCAAACGAATTTACAACCGTGCCAAATCCCATCAAAGAATACAGCTCCATAAGATAGAAAATGATAATTCAGAACCGATTGAATGAAAAAAGGGAGCCCAAATGTAAAGGGGAAAAGGTTAAAAAAGAAATGAAAAGGATAAAAAATCGGAAGAAACAAACCGTGAGAGATCTTGGTGCGACCGGGAATCTACAATAACCGCAAGAGCTTCGACGCCTTCCACAATCGACCACAACGCTTTCCGCTTTTGTTTGCCGCTACCGCTCTATGAGGCGAGAGCGTGGTTGGCCTGCACGGAGAATTGGAGACGAGAGAGCGAAACAGGGGAAATGGGGGAAAACGAGATAGGGCGAGAGGAATGAGATAGCCGACGCGAGGGGAAATGGGGGAAAAGAGATAGGGCGAGAGAACTAAAATGGAGGAAAAAAAAAAGATAAAAGGGGCTTGGCCGGCTCGAAGGCGGTCGGAGATGTGAAAGGGAAGAAGGCGGAGATGTGGAGGTGCCGCGAGAGAGAAATGATTGTGATCGAGGGTTTTGGCGGAAGAGTGGTATTTTATTTCCAAATAGGCGACCTGAAAATGGTTTTAGGTCGCCACTTTTGTAAGATAAGCGACCTTATATAAAATCAGGTCGCCACTTTTTGATATTAGGCGACTGATTTTATATCGTGTCGCCAATTTTCACAAAACAGTGACGATGGAGAATAAGGTCGCCACTTTTTGATATTAGGCGACTGATTTTATATATCGTCGCCCATTTTCACAAAAACGGGCGACGATAGAGAATCGGAGTCGCCTAATATCAAAATTGACGACTGATTTTATATCAGGTCGCCTATCTTACAAAAGTGGCGACCTGAAACCATTTTCAGGTCGCCTATTTACGCCAAAAATGTATTTTTTTTCCATAGAAATCAAATATACCATGGCGCCAAACAAAAATTCTGGCGGGAAGCAATTAAAACGACCTTAAAAAATGTTAGAACGCAAAAAATCAATTTTAGATGACCTAAACTACCATTCAGGACGTTCAAAACTCATTTTCATTATATATTAATTACAAGAATCATCTTTTACTACCTGTTTTTTATTTAGGACGTGTTTTAGAGTAGTAATATCCAATTTTTGTAGTAGTGACCATGCTCGAGCATCAGCGACAGGGAGCAATTTTCTAAATAATCAAAAGAAGCTTACTCGAGCAAGCCTAGATTGTTGCTCAAGCAAAGTCATCTCTGTTCTTAAATCTCCGACTCCCGAAATCATAAATCTTGTTATATCACTTCATTACTTTGGATTATTGTTCATTTCAATTACCAAATGCTATTAACATGTTTTCTTGTAAGTTTCAGATTATTTAAACGTGGATTAACAGCAGATTTGAATAAAGCAAGTCATGTGTTATAAGCATTAAATGCAACTACCTAAACCGGTGAAAATCTCAGAAATCAATACTCTGAACGAAGTAAAGCCACCACTGCTATTCCGACTGCGCATTAAATGCTATCTCTCAACGGACAAAACAAAAGGAACGAAGAGAATGTCGTCACTGCCATGCCACTGAAATTATTCAAACGACGAAATCTTTAACAGAAAATTCTATCTATCTAACGAATACCTTTAAGACTCTCAATGGCTATCCCACAAGCTTCAACAACGGTCATTATCTACAACATCTATAAATAGCCGAAGCATTAAATTCTCCATATATCGAAAATGCTGAGCATTCAATTCGATCTTATTGCAAATTGCTGTTTCAACTGTTTCATTAATATCTTTAGATATTCTCTTGTACTTCAGTGTTCATTTATATCTACTCGTGAGGAGTTATTAAACACTTATTCATTTCATTCAGACATTAAATCTTAAGGTTAAGGAACCTTAAGTGAGGATGCATCAATTACAACTTGTAAGGGGGAGTTGAGTCCGAGAGTGAGAAGACCATCCTTTATTTACAGAGTGTGTAATTGTGTCTGTGATTATTTGGTTACAACTTGTAAAGAGCAGTAAGTCCTAGTAAGAGGATTACTCGAGAGTTACAGAGTGTGTAATCAAGTTTGGAGATAGTGAAATCCCAGAGTGTTTCTGGGGACTGGACGTAGGTCAAGAGTTGGACCGAACCAGCATAATCTCTTGTGTTCATTGCTCTTCTCTCTGTCTCTGTTATAGGTGTTCTTGACCAATTAGCGAAAGAATTTCAAAATCACCTATTCACCCCCTCTAGGTGATATTCCATCTTTAGAATCAAGTGGTATCTTGGGGTTTTTCATTAAGACTTAATGAAGTTTTGACTCCTATACTTTTTGAGCGAGGATAGTCACCTTCTTCATTACCAACATCATTCATCATTCATACATTTCATACTCCATTCCATTTTATTAAAAATACCTAAAATCTTTAGTGTATTAAATTGAAAAGCCAAAACCTAGTTTCCCCTTGTTTTAATTGCATCTTCATGGCATTTAGATTATCTAGGATTCAATTAAAGGCTCCTCGAGAAAAGAGAACGATCATAGGTTTACCTATACGCAATCCTAGGTCAATTTTTGATTATGGACCCCATGGCTAAAGATAAAAAGGCCCTTATTAGATTTGCAAGTAATCCTTCGTTTAATCATCTAAACTTATTAATAAACATGTTCGAAGCATTGAGAACAATAATGAATAATAATCGAAGTAATAAGATAATAATAAGTGAATTTGAATTTACGAAGATGAAGGTTTAGTGTAGAGACGAGATGACACCCGAGTGTCAAATATTCACACTCAAGTGTTGTTTCTCAACACTCGAATGTTGATGAACTTGCACTAGAAGAAGACTTCACTACAAAAAATAAAGGTTTTTTCGACGGAAAAAATCCGTCGCAAAAATAGATTTTTCCGCTGCATTACGTTTGCGAGGAATTTTGCAACGAATAACGTCCGTCGCAAAAAAAGAGTGGCAATTGCAACGGATTTTCAAAATCCGTCACAAATTTTGAAATTTGCGACGCATTTTGAAATCCGTCGCAAATTCTCAAATTCGCGATTTTTGCGACGGATTTGGAATCCGTTGCAAATTTAAATTCAAAAATTTGCGACGGATTTGAAATCCGTCGCAAAATCGTGGAATTTGCGACGAATTCCAAATCCGTCGCAAATATTATTTTATTTAAAAAAATTATTTATTTTTTTAAATTACATAAAACAAAGTCTATATAGTGATGTATGAAATACTTCAAAAACCATGTAAGAAGAAATAATCACTTTAGTATATATCATTTAGTTCAGATTAAAAATTTAATTTGCAAATTTATAAAAGAATTCGAAAAATCAAGTAGATATGAATCAATAATATGACTTTTTTATTTTAAAATGAAAAGTTATGCAATTAAACGTAAAACAGCAAAGAAGATATGGCTCTTTGTTTATCAATATTTTAACCTCGTTCTCCAGTCTATATACAAGGTCACGAGAAATTAATACAAAATATTAATATCAAGATTTGTAGCAGATCTAAGCGGTTAATTAGCATACTCATTGATTTACTGTTGCGAACAAGATGCACCTAGGACATGAAATTATCTCTCCTATCCTAAAAATTTGACTTTTTATTGTTTTAATCTAAATATTTTAGTTAGGGATTATCAATGTGTGTGTGTGCTTATATATATATTGACATGAGTATATAGATACAAAAATTCGAATAAAGTTTAGAAAATTTTTAGGACTTGGCATATGCTAATACTAGTGATAATATATATGTGAATTTCCTGTACAACTATAAAAATTATTATTTCAGAGGAAGAATTAGGAAAACTTATAATCCTCTACCAATATGGATTCAAACAGAGGAGAAAAAAAAGGATCTAAATTCATGTAATTTATAATCTTCTACCAATATAGATCTTTGGATTATGGAAGAAAGTAAATCTATACACATATATTTCGAAATAGTTGAAAAAATACTTCAAACAACCTTGGAAAATGGCAGCGGCGGTGGACCGGAAGGAGGAGCGGCGGAGGCGACTGGAAGGAGGAGCGGCGGTGGCCACCGAAAAAATGAACAGCGGTGGCTGGAAGGGAGAGGAGGAGCGACGAGGTGGGAGAAAAAGGAATTCGAATGTCGATCAACGGAGGAAATGTCGAAAATTCGGAATTAAAGAGATTTTACGACGGAAAAATAATCCATCGCAAAATCTCGCTTTTTGCGATGGAAATCAAGTTCCATCGCAAAAAGAATTTTTTTTTGTGATGGAACCACAATTCCGTTGCAAAAAGGGAGGACCTAGCGGCCAATTGCTGACAATTTGTAACGAAAATGAAATTCGTTGCAAAATTTTGCGACCGATTTTCTTTTCCGTCGCAAATTGGCGGGCTTTTTTCTCGCTAGAAAATCATTTTTTTGGAGTTTTGCGACGGAATTGAAATCCGTTGCAACTCGAAAAAGTTTGCAACGGAATTATAATTCGTCGCAAATTACGATGGATTTTGAAATCCGTCGCAAAATTTTGTGACGAAAACCAAATCCATCGCAAAATTTTGCAGCGGATTTCAATTCCATCACAAAATTGCGACGGATTTTTTCCCGTCGCTATTTTGGCTTTTTCTAGTAGTGCTTGTTTAAAATGAAGCTCAATTGAAAATATTATTTTCTTTCAGACACTTGAGTATTGGAATTCCACACTTGAGTGCTGATGCTTTGTGTATGGTAGATACTGTTCAAAGAATAGATTTAAAGGGAAGAATTATTGATCTCTACCTAACACTCGACTGTTGCTAAATCACACTCGAGTGTCACACTCGACTGTCAATAATGACACTTCAAGTGTGCCGCAAAGCCTTAGTTCATTATCGAGTATCTTGCACTGACCTTGAAAAAGATTACCTTGATACTCGAGTGTTGAAGATCACACTTGAGTGTTAACCTTGTTCTTTCAAGAATGAGTGTGAGTATCAGTCATTGTTTTGTAAGTGTTGGAGCAAACTTCTACAGCAACCATGTGTACTCAATTGAAGATCAATTTCCATAATCCAATGACTTCCAAAACACAAGAATATTGGCAACACGAAGGTCAAATTCCAATAAGCATAACGTCTTCGATATAGCTCCAAATTTGGAAAATCACCTATCCCCATAAAACTCTTTAAGTATTCTTTCCAATCCAAAAAGAATCAGCCCCAAACTCATTTTAGTTTGGCCGTTATGATCAGATTAATGACAACATTTATGGACCAACATTTTTGCAATGTCCTTATCTCACTACTACAAAAAAGGTTTTCAACGTCCTAAATTTGACACAATTTACATCCCTTTTTTTGGGGACGTCTTTGAGGGGGATGCAGCAGGAGATAGAGGTACGACGTTCCAAAAATATTTTAGGATGCCAAAAATCATGTTTAAGGCGTCCTAAATGTATTTTGGGAGGCCATAAGTTCAAAATAATTGTTAAGGCGTCCCAAAATCTCTTTTGGGACGCCTAAAATGATAAACATTTTCAAATACATAGCGCATAAGAAACACTAAAACAAAATACAATCATAGCTAGCTCCAACCATTGGGCTATACAAAGCACTCTTGGGGCAAAGAACAAAAAAATACCCTACAATTAAAAGACAAGAAATCCAATGAGTACACTTTCATGATATCAATCAAAGGAGCAAAACTTTTTAGGTCAACTGTAAGTTTGACCTATAAGCATAAAGCGGATTTAGACTAGAAAACACTTTAGCTCGGTAAAAGCAATCGGATAAAAAAAAAACCCGTGGTAACAAACGATTCTATAAGCAGATTTGCAAAGACATTTCTTCTAATAAGCAAGATTGGGATTAAACCCATAAGCAAAATCATCCCTTCACAACCTCCTAATCGTAAAGAAACCCATAAGCAAGATTTGCAAGCACTCAAAACAAACATAATCGAGAGGAATCGAAAGGGATTTTGGGGAATATAGTTAAAAAAGCTTTAGATCTTTAGTTTAGGAAGATTTAAGACCCAAATACCTCGATCTTGTCCTTAGTTCTCGCATTCAAGATGACGATAAAGTTACCCAAAACGCGACTCCCAGTCCTCTCCTCAATCTTCCTAACCTAATCAGAGAGGAATAGAAAGGGATTTTGGGGAATATAGTTCAAATATGAGGGAGAAAGCTTTACATAATTAGTTTAGGAAGATTTAAGACCCAAATACCTCGATCTCGTCCTTGGTTCTCACATTCAAGATGACGATGATCCTACCCAAAACACGATCTGGTCCTCTCCTCATTTCAGCTCACGGTGTCTCTCTCTTCCCTCGAGCGGTGAGCAGCAAGCAAGAAAGTTTAGAGAGAAAGTGAAGGCAAAGATGAGATGTGTAGGTCAGAAAAAAAAAAAAAGGGATAGAGGCAATTGTATGTGAGGTGAGTGGGTGAGATAAAAATTGGGACACGTTGAGCATCCTAAATATTGTTTCCGAACACCAAAAATTGACCAAAGTTTCAATTGAGACGTCCTAAAGTTACAAAATAGGTGTCCCTAATATATTTTAGGATGTCAAAAAGTCCCAAAAAATTCCCTTTCCGCCAAAAAAATTGCAAAATTGCGTCAAATATTTAAATTTAAGCATCTTAAAAACATTTTAGGACGCCAAAAGTTCCTAAAGAATTAATTTTAGGTGTCCTTTTATATATTTGGGACGTCTGAATTAATTTTTGGCATTCCAAAATACGATTTAGTAGTATCACTTTTTCGTAGTAGTGTATGACTGTAAACTTCAAAAAATCATATCTCTCCCGTTGATCTTTATTTTCTATAATAAGTAATAGAGAGTATTATTAGTCCACAATTAGATTATAGTGGAAAATTAGAAAAAAGGATATAGAAGAGATTATATTTATTGGAAAGGACATTTGATTTGGGCCTTTTGTACGTTAGCATTAGGGTCTACAATAAAAGATTAACTAAGGATTGCGTATAAGTAAATATAAGATCATTCTCTCTTCTCGAAGAGCTTTTCATTGATTCCTAAATCATCTAAATGTCATGTAAATGCAATAAAAATAAGAGGAAACGGGGTTTTGGTTTGCTTGGAGGAAACAATGTTGTTGAATATAACATGGAGAAGCTGTTCATTGATGAGTCCAACACGCCAGCTGTTGGAATGTCTTTGAACAATTTCCATATGCTAGAGTTTCTTGATCAGTTCAAACTCTTCTTTTATTACCTTTCGCTTTTTTACTTTTGCTTTTGCTTAATAAAATCTAACTCTAAACCATTATTTTTTTAATCTAAGGTGGATAAGATTTTGAGAAGAAAAGAGAGAACCCAAACGTACCTGAGGCAGGATTACACACCTGTGCTTATAGAGAAAGGAGAATTATTTTCAGACTTTTTTTTTTCCTTCCAACATTTTCAGACCCATCCGGGTCATCAAAACCCTTGGAAGAATTAGCAACCGTCAACCCTGTCAATGTTGCGTTTCTAAATATAGGTTATTCTATTATTCTCTTGTTGTTCCATGTAACTAAGACCGAGGCGCGAAGCTCCCAGCGGAGCAAAAGGAACTGGTGGCAGTGTTTACAAACCGGCGAATGAGGACGACCACGGTGGCTTTTCCTTCATGACCTGAAGAGGTGAAGGTGCCGGTGGGGGGCCCGGCTTGTTTGATTGTATTTTAAAAAATAAAAAATCAAAAACTGTTTTGGAAAAATGTTTAATAAGTTATTATTATTATTTTTAAATAAAGTTGTTCTTAAAAACTATAAAAAAAAAAAAAAAAACCAAAACAGTTTTTAGGTGCTTTATTGTTTTTTATTTTTCTATTTCTTATTTTATGAAGCTGCTACATGTTCACTATTGACACCACACCACCGCTGACCACCACCACTTCACCGTCGGTGATAGCTGCTGCCACGTTATTTCAAAGACATATAAGCTTTAAATATAACAGGATTCCTCCTTATTTTTTTCACCCAACTTATTGTATTTCTCGACTTCTAAGTTGAGCTGAATGATCATATATATATTTATCTTAATGTCTAGCAGTGAAAAAAACTTACTATATATTATATGTAACAAGTAACAATACCTTCTATCACTGTTTCATGATTCTTGACCCAACTGGAGCAACAAGCGTCAAATTAAGAAGCAAACTCTAATCAAAAGTTAAAGTCATAGAAAACATCATTTTTTAGTTATTTTTAAAGACGAAAAGATTCATTGTTTCAAATCGTGTCACTTATGTAACACCAACTCGTTAGTGAATGGCGATCTTTTGTATGATGATTCCTTACGTGTTTATTAATGTGAGGATAGACAAAAGCAAAAGAAAGAAATCAAAGCAGCATTAAGAATGCAACTAAAAGAGAATGATCAAGAAAGGAATTAGATGCTTCAAATTATTTTTCAAAACTAAAGAAAGGAATCAGCATCTTTCAAAACCCAGTATACATTGAATCGACTATAGTGCCAACTCATGAATATTGCAATCTCTTGTTGTATGAGGTAAGCCCCTTAAATTATACATGTGTTGCTCTTTCAGTTTTTTTTTTTTTTCTTTTGGGGGGGGGGAACAGAAAAAAGGACAAAATATGTATGAAAAAGTTCTGACTTAAACTTGTTGCTATGTGATTTTTGATGAATGGAAGCTTAGCATCGTTTGAAAGATCAAAGGTGAGAGGCACATATGGAGAAACTGGGAGACATCATATGGGACATAACTAAGTATTTATGTGGTTGTGCCAAACAAGAAGTTGACTTTATTTGTCACTTGGAAGAGAACCTTCGGTCTCTGGAAGCTAAATGGGAAAGGCTTGAAGCAATGAAGAAGGATGTAGAGGCACACATTGAACAAGCTGAGGGTACTAGAGAGATGCAAAGGTCAGATCAAGTAAGTGCTTGGCTCAGAAACATCCAAGACATTCAAGAGGTACTCTTCATTACATCTATTGGTTTTTTATCAAGTATATAGTTCTTTTATTTACTTGATTGTTTTTGTTCATGAATTAGATAATTTCTAAATTAAACATCAATAATTTTGTATTAGAGTTAATAATACTTTGCTCAATATTTCTCATAAATTAATTTAAATTTGCCAGTCGTAGTAAATCGAAAGTGATATAAACTTTTAAAAAAATATTGTCCAAACCAAGCTAATTAAGCACTTTTATTATCTGGACCAACATAACCTAATTAACTTAACCTAAGTTTTGTTCTTGATGGAAATACAATGCTCTCTATCTCTCCTCAGGTTTTTTAAAATAAAAAGTAACTAAACATAGAAAGATGTTTTGATTTTTCGCTTTTTCAGATCAAAGTTTAATATTTTTTCCAGAATACATAATCGAAAACACATTTTTAAACATGTTTTTATTTATTTTTTATTTTCAAAATAAAATCTGTTTAAAAATAGGAAACCAAACATGCCCTTAGTTTCCGTTGTTTTCCTCCTTGATGCCTTCTTGTCTATCAGTTTACACGTAATTGTTTTCAGTTGTCATATTTGTCATTTTCTTTTTCCCTTAAAACTTTAGTCTCACATTAATCTCAATCTTCTGAAATATTATGAAGTAAAGAGAGATAATTTAGTGTTCAGTTGCTTTTACTTTTGTAAAACACAAGAACCAATCATCTATTCTTTTTCCCCCGCTTTAATTTCGGGTGTATAATGCTTGAGAGCGGATTTGAATTCCTGAATTATTGATATTTATGTTTTACAAAGTTTTGATGTTTCTAATTTAGTCCTTGTTAATATAATGGGTATGATTAACATCCGTACTAATAATAAAATACCATATCTGGCACAAACTAAACAAATATGTGTGCCCTGCCCCTAAAATTATTTGTCTCACATGATTTTATAAGTTTTTGCTTTTTGTCAATACATGATTTTTTAAGCTTCGAAGAATAAAAAACATACCTCCTTAATTGCGTATTATAGAGTATGTTTTAGAAGGATTTTGTGTTTCATTTTACAAGTCATTTTGTAAAATGGCGGAGTAATTCATGTTTTTATCCTAAGATTACCCTTAAAAATTGACAAAATTACTTCATATTATGAGTCACCTATATTTAACTATGCGCATATATTGAAAATATTATTATTAGAATCTTTCAAGGGCAGTATTATAAGAAATTGTAATTATTTAACTTAGTCTCTGTGAGGTAGCCACAGATGATTTATACTTGGCGTAGGCTTATTGATAATAAAATAAATAAATAAATTATAGTTATGCTATGATTATTTTTTATATATAAATAGGCCCAATACGTAATAAGTAATGGAGAGAGTATTGTTGACCCACGGTTAGATTATATATGCAGCCAATGATACCATGGCGATTGTTTTGATATTGGTAGATGAAACTGCTAACTTTTCTTTGTTTTGTATCAACCACTTTTGTTGTAATTTGTATTTAACATTTTGGTACTTCACATTGCTATAAATTGTTTAGGGCTTTTGTCAAATCATGATTCCTTCATTAGATGATTACAAGCTCTATCAAGAGCAATACAACAATTAACCCATCTGGGTTTCACAATAATCATCTCTCATTTGATGGTGGTTAACTACTAACCCTAACTCTAAAGATCTTAGAGGGAAACTGAAGTTATCCTCCTTCTCTTTGGTGAGGACTTCATATCCACACACTTAACACATTAATTATGATCTCTATTTATAGAGTCCAATCACTAATCATGATCTTAACTAACAAAATAAGATCTTAATCATAGTTCAATATTCCAACTGTGTTCATCCACTGAATTGACCGAATACATTATGCACTTCTTGTAGGATGATTAAGACTATTAGCAAAAAAATTTATCACAAAACTTGAAATTAACTATACATTATCTTAGTATACTAAATAAAATCTTCATCAACGTCATTCATATTTTTCAGTTTAAAAACTGTCATTCCTACTAGGCCAAAAATGAAAATAAAGGTTCGTCCATTTATATTAGGATATCCAAGTTCTTATCTCGCATATGAAAACTTGATATGAAAGTGTGCTTAATTAGTACAAATAGGATTCCAAAAAAGGAAGAAAAAGGAATTTCGAACTAATTAACAATTTTATATTAACAGGAAATAAAAGATATTCAAGTTCAAGGAGCCCAAGAAATTCAAAACAAATGCCTAAGTAAATGTTGTCCCCAGAATTGCATGTCAAGCTACAAATTTGGAAAAAGAGTTTCCAAGATGCTTACTCAAGGAGATGATCTCACAACAGAGGGACAAAGGCTTAGTAAGGATCATCAAATTACTCACAAGCAACCACATAAACTGATTGATCAAATGCCTCTTGGTGAGACATTAGGGCAAGATTTCATTTTTAGGAAGGTATGGAATAGTATCAGAGCAAATAAGGTTGGTGTCATAGGTTTATATGGGATAGGAGGGGTTGGAAAGACCACCTTATTAAAGAAAATTTACAATGAACTTGGGAAGAAAATGCCAGATTTTGTTGTGATTTGGGTGGTAGTATCCAAAGAGCCTAATTTGGATAGAATCATGGACAATATAAGAAAATCAATGGGGATTGGAGATAGCACTTGGTTTTGCTGCAATAATCAAGAAGAAAAATCTGCAATGATTTTGAGTGCCTTCTTGAAACAGAAAAAAATTGTTTTATTATTGGATGATGTATGGGAGGGATTGGACTTAATCCAGTTGGGGATACCACATCCAAAATATACTAACTTTGAGTCCAAAGTGTTATTCACAACACGATTGGAGGATGTGTGCGCAAAAATGCAAGCTCAAGTATCATTCAAAGTAGAATTTTTAAAGGAAAAAGAAGCCTTAGAGTTATTTGAAATGAAAGTTGGTGAGGAAACTTTAAACTCACACCCCAGGATCAAAGTCCTAGCACAAGAAATGGCTGCAGAGTGTAAAGGGCTGCCACTTGCATTAATTGTGGTTGGAAGTGTCGTGGCTGGTGTTAAAGATGTTGAAACATGGGAGTGCTCAAAAGATATCTTAACAAGTTTTTCATTAACTACTACAAATTTGGAGACAAGGGTTTTCTCTATCCTTAAGTTGAGCTATGATCAATTGCCGGATGATGTTCACAGAAACTGTTTCTTGTATTGTGCATTATATCCAGAAGACTATGAGATTCAGGTCACTGATATCATTGATAAATGGATAGGGGAGGGACTTCTTTGTAATGATATGACAAAAAGCATACAAGATATTCGTAATTATGGTCAGTCTGTGATTTCAAAGTTAAAGCTTTGCTGCTTGTTGGAGAGCGTTGAAGATGATATTGTTGTGATTCGTTCATTTAAGATGCATAAAATCATTCGAGATATGGCATTATGGTTAGCTTGTGATCAGGATAAAAGAATCAAAAAGATTTGTGTAGGAGAAGGCGCAATAACAACACCCCATGGTGATGTTGAAAGGATTTCAATCATGAAATGGGAAACATTGCATGTACCCGATATAACTTTTCCTAATCTGGTAACATTATTGTTGAGGAATTATGGGGAGGTACGTTTGCAAAACTTCAAAGACATTAGCAAATTAAAGGTGTTAGAACTAGATGCGAGCAGTGTGACTTCTCTTGAAGGAATTGGGGAGTTAGTTCTTTTGGAATATCTTTCTTTGCTAATAGATTTGGGTGATCATCAGTGTCTTAAGGAGCTGAAGAATTTGAAAAATTTGAAGGTATTCAATTTGTATTTGAGAAATGTTAATATCTCAAGTATCCCATTGGGTGTGATATCAAGTCTTGAAGAGTTAAAAGTGTTGAGAGTTTTTTGTGATTCATTTGTTGAAGCAACTAGCAAGGCAGAGGTAGAATTCCTAGAGGAGGTGGAATCTCTTACAAAAATTGAGGAACTCAATGTTGAAATAGATACAAAGAAGGGCCTCGAAAAGTTACTTGTCTCAGAAAAACTCCAAAGTTGCATATATGCTCTTCGTCTTTGGAAATTGGTGGACACTATTGAGATGCCTTTATTATTGGCATGCTTTTCAAAAATGAAGCGCCTGCGGCAGTTTGTTATGTTTCCAGTTGATGTGGTAGAATCTCGTATTTATGACACTCGTAGTCTAAGCACACTTCAATGTGTGGCTATCATTGGTTGCAAATCCTTGATGCATGTGACATGGCTCAAGTATGCTCCATCCCTTCAATTGCTTTTCATTGCTAAATGCAAGTCAATGAAAGAAGTGATAGAGGAAGAAGCAACCAAAGGTGAGAATGAGGATTCTTCTCCTACATTCTCTGATCTTGTAAGCCTCACTCTATATGACTTGCCAAAGCTTCAAAGCATCCACAAGACTGCCTTGTCTTTTCCTTCCCTAAAAGCCATCAAATTGGCTAAATGTCCAAATCTGAGAAAGTTACCACTTGATTCTAACTCTGCCAAACATAAATTGTCAATTATCCAAGGAGAGGAATATTGGTGGAACAGTTTGGAATGGAACGACTCTGCTGCTAACCACAATTTCCAATCAATATTTCAACCCTCGGATAGCCCAATCTTTCGAGGTAAATACATTTCTAACATTTGCACAACTTTTGCTCTCATATAATTAACACTTGCTTTCAGACAATGTTCTTTCCCTTTTGTTCTTTTAATTCTCATTAAGTTATATGATTTTATGCTTTATTGATATATTAAAGATAAGCATATTGCTTTTAACATCAAAATGCTTAACGAGCTTTATTTCTATTTTCTGAATGCTAAAAGTTAGC
The DNA here is from genome assembly GCA_019022655.1 of Acacia acuminata. Classification (NCBI taxonomy): domain Eukaryota; kingdom Viridiplantae; phylum Streptophyta; class Magnoliopsida; order Fabales; family Fabaceae; genus Acacia; species Acacia acuminata. Next base: position 120,584 of record JAFJYI010000444.1, read on the forward strand.
CGACATCATATCATGTGATTACGCATGCATACAAAAATGTTAATTTGGGTGTGAAATAATTCATATCTTCTCTTGTTCATGTAATTATTAACTGTTTTGTTTGCTAATTGGCGGTTTACAATTTGCAGATATAATTCCTGCTGCAGGATTGGATTTCATCAGTTATCTCAACTTCCCAACTTTTTTTTAAAGCCTTGACTTATAAGTTTAGTTTCTGTTCAAAACAAAGGACCAACGAACGTGGTGTGTTTATTATTGGTTTTTTTTGCTTTCTTATTTATGTGAACTTTGAATTTGCTTCCCTATTTATTTAAACTTTTTAATTGACATTACACCCTTCTGTATGTACAAACAAATGGTCAGTATATTTGAGTCGTTATTCGTTGACATCTCATTCCCTGCATGGCCATGGCTCACGTTAGAATTGCCCTCAATATTCTTAATTATTAGAGATTATAACACAAAAAGGTTAACATCATTGTTTCAAGATCAAGCACATAACATTTATTCAAGGAAATATCGAGATCAGTAACTTGGAGCAGTCTGTGGTCCAAACCCTGGGTTCCAACTTATTGTTACATATCAGAACCTACTCAAAGCTCATAAGGCCATAATATTTTATTACAATCCAATCTGATAAAATACGCCGCAGGCATCCCCAGAGCTAAAAAGTAAACACGCCGCATAACTCGATCACATCTCGTCTTTGGATTCTCTATTTCCTCCAAACTCCACATAAGATGCATAAGCCCTAATTACTGACTCATACATTGTAATTTCCTTCAAGTACACTTCTTAGTTCAGAAACTGCAAAACAAGAGGGGAATTTAAACATAAAATTCAGTAACGGAAAATCCAGAGAGGGCTGCTTGCAGGATTGGAAAAAAAAGGTCAATTACAACCCAAATAAAAAAAAAAAAAAATAGTAAGATTACTCCAAATAAACACGCCCCGAGGTGGACATTTTTACACTCCTACTTAGAAGAAGGGAGAAGATCAATGTAACAAAAGAATCCCAATATACACGCTCCGAGGTGGACATTTTGACATGAAATGTGTCTTTTGGTAATATTTAACATTTGACATTCTTATAACCTCAACTATTTTCACAAATATAATGACAAAAGAATCCAAGTTACAGTGGGAATTAAGGAATTCATATTCAAAACTTAAGTTTTTTTGACGTTGTAGTCAAAATTTAGAGTAAAACTATATAATATGATTCTCCATGCAATTTTTTGGGTTCGTACTAACACATCCGCGACCCAGGGATGATAAAGTTTAGTGAGATCATCATTCATTTTGAAGAAACAGAGTGCACACAAGCACGACCACAATCCAATTATCTCTTTACTTCAAAATTCAAATCCTATAATTTGTACCGACTGCCGTCGGTGGATTAGGCCCAAGCTCAATTGCATTAAAATACAAATAATAGAAACTAAGGCTTGAGTTATGACTTTGATATTCTCCAAATATTCTAATTTGTATTATTGAACCGAAACAACGAATATGTATGTTGAGGAAATGGTATATCCATTGAGGAAGAGGCACTTGAAACTTCTTCCGTTTAGGGTAAATTTGCTAGGCAAAGTTGATTAGGGCCTTTTGTACATTAGCCTTGGGGTTCACAATTAAAAATTAATCAAGGATTGTGTATAAGCAAACTTAGGATCACTCTTTCTTCTCGATGAGTCTTTTATTGATTCCTAAGTAATTTAAAAGTCATACAAATGCAATGAAAACAAAGGGAACATTGTTATGTTTTAAGACTTCCGGGGCAACATTGCTCGCAAAAAAACTTCCAGGGCAAAATTGATACTTAACCCTTAATTAAAAGCTAAACTACTGTTTTTTGTTATTTTTAATAAAAATGGAGAATGAGGGGATGGAATCGAGTTTGAAAGTATGAATGACGAAATGAGTTTTGATAGTAAAGTTAATGGCTTTCTTAGCTTCTTAAAATGATTTAGAAGTTAATTTTTATCAAGTCAAATTGAAAACCTCAAACAATCGCATTGAGTCCAATCTACCTAATTAATAATTGATCCTATGATTGCATTTATTTTGTCTCTTAAATAAATTGTTAAAAACTATTTGATGTGTGTTTGAAAATCATTTAATGGACTTGTTTCCTCTTTGATTAAAGCACTATTGTGACACTCAATTTGAAATAACTCCATCATACACACTAGTGATCACATAGAATGCATAACTTCATTAATTCAAACTTGATTTCTATCAAATCGGTGTAACTCCTCTTGCATTGCTATCATCCAATCATTGTCTTAAAGGGCTTCATCAATCTTAGAGGGTTCAATCTATGATATAAATGTAGAAAAAGTTACTTCATTTAAAGTACTATTTCTGGTCCTTGCATCTTGATTTACATCACCTATCACTTGGTCCAAAGGATGATTCCTAATGAACTTCCAAGCTCTAGGCTGAGATTGATTAGGATTTTCAAGATTATTTTGAGGATCAGCCTCGAAAACATTTTCGAGATTTTCAATAGAGGCAGGAGTAGTTTTCGAAAAGAATTGATTTTTGAAAACATTTTCCTCATCATCATCCAAGGATTTATTAGCTTTGGATTCACAGAATACAACATGCATAGACTCTTCAACAATACGAGTACAAGTATTAAAGACTCTATAAGCTTTACTTCTATTCTAATAACCCAAAAATATACCTTCATCCGCCTTGGGATCAAACTTTCCCAAGTTATCCTTACCATTGTTGTGGATGAAGCACTTACATCCGAAAACATGCAGATGGGCCAAGTTTGGCTTTCTTTCTTTGTACAGCTCATAGGGAGTTTTGTTCAACTTCTTCTGGAGGTATGCCCGATTTGAGATGTAGCAAGTTGTACTCATTGCATCAGCCCAGAATACTTGTGAAGTATTGTTCTCATTCAACATTGCTCTTGCCATCTCAGTGAGGACTCGATTCTTTCTTTCCATAACACCATTTTGTTGAGGAGTCCTTGGGGCTGTGATGCTACCAAAATTTAATTAAGCACCGCAAGTGTACGGGTCATGAAAATAGTGAGTGGTAAATCAAGGTCATCCCACGAGACTCGGTCCAACTAGTGATTAGATGTTAAATTTCCTTTTTTCATTTAAGTTGAGCAAATCGAAGTGTTTTCCAATAAGAGTAAAAAGAATTTTAAAAAAAACAAGAACTTTTAAACAGAGAGAGAATTCAAATATCAAGGAGGACAACTTAGAGATACTAATCCCTTGTTTGTTTCTTAGATTTTATTCCCACTAAATTAATTCTAACTTAACTTCATCAGTTAATCTAGAGTATCAATGTTTATAAGTGCCATCGGTCCACTTATACACCTACCTCAATAATTATGCAATGTCTCACACAATTAATTAAGATGCAATTCAAATCGGACTCACTCTAATTTGATTATGCGGAGCTTCTAGGTATATGTCTATCCTAGACGCAAATTAAATTAAAATCTAATTCCACATTATTTAATCCAAGGTCAATTTAAGATTTCCTTTGTCAAGTTTAATCCTAAATCCCAAAACATATTTAATGGTGGCCAATCATTAAACAATGAATAATCAAAACAAGATTAAATAAACCTGAATTACCATTAAGCAAAACTAATTAGTGGGAACAATTTCTAAGTCTCAAACAAGTTCATAATACTCTAAGTTGCAAAAGAAAAGTTAGCCACACATGGCTTCAAACATTATCACAAAGCAAGATTAATATTCGAATCGAGACATTTGGTAAATGCTAATAAACCGAATGAGAGTTAAATGAAATAACAAAACCAAGAGATAGATTCAAAGCAACATCATTTTTTTTTGTTTTGTCCTTCCTCTAACCGTCACTCGATCCAGCTCAATGAACAAAGAAGAAGAGAATGTTGAACACGAGAACACAGCGCCTTCCTTATGCAATTCCAATCTGTCCTCTGGGCCACGCTTCTCTTCCTTCGTCCATCTCAAACTCGCAATCCTCTAATAAAACAATAGCCGCCTCCTGTTTCTTTTCGAGCTCCTTTCATTCCCAATGCCGCCTCCTTTTTCCTTCTTCTTTGGTCACCCCTTTCCCTTCGTTTTAGGTCTTCGGCCTTTTAGTTTTGTGGGCCCAAAATAGATTCAATCCCCCAAAGTCCAATAGTGCCAAAACGTTGTGTATGTGGACTTATATCAATTCAAGTGTATTCAATCACGTGGGCCCTCTTCAATTAAATGGAAACAATCTTCCAAAATTGCCAAAACGCATATGTGGCTCGAAACCAAAAAAAAGAATTAATAATAAAACTGATTTTTATTTTTAAATTTCTCATTACTATTATTTATTTCCTAAACTCAAACTTTTATTTTAAATTGAAATCCCCTAAATAATGCATCCAAATTGATATTTCTTAAAATCTCAATAAAATATCTTCAATTTAGTATTGATGACTTCACAAATATATCAAAATATATCTAAAATCTATTAAAATTGAGAAGTCATCACACCCCCACACTTGCATCAAATCTTGTCCTCAAGATTTTAAATTCTAAAACAACCAAATTCAATAAAACCATGGAAGCAAGAATTACAAAATTAAAGTCAATTCGAACTTCCAAGAAAAAACTTTCTCAGGAATCTTTTCCACATTCCAAAAATGCAAGTAGCAAGATAATTAATTTGGCAAAGATAAATCACAATAGAATGTCTCTCACAAGTCAAGTGTTTACGATCATCTCTCAAAATATTTAAGGGCTTGTGTTTCACTCAATTCCACCTATTGCAACTTATCTGCCATAAGCTTGTTTATCATCTCAATCTCCACTATATACATTATCCAATTGCACACTCAAATCAAAAGGGCTTTCTCAAGGTTTTAATGATCAAGGTAGGATAATGAAATGAAAGTGATCAAATGGTATGGGAGAATACTTTAATTAGTGCCAAGTGATTTAATGAAATTCATGATGAAGAATGAAGGAATACCCACCAAGAAAAAAAAAACAAATTCACTAACACTATATATAAGCAACCTTTATTCTTTTGACCTCAACAATCTTTTTTTTTTTCTTTTCTGTTTTTTTTATCTCTATTTTTTTCTTTTCTGTTTTTTTTTTTAAAATATATTCCTTTGTTTCTATCTTTCTTTCTTTTCTGTTTTTTTTTTTTTTTTTTTTTTTTTTGCACTTTTCACTATCTACACATACTCTTGTAGTGTTGACTTTCTAACTCATTCACTCGTTAAATTGCTTCACTTAGCACTTACTAAAGTAAAAAAAAATGAATGGGGAGAAAAAGATATAAAAATTGCATATTTCAAACAAAGGGCTATTTATTCTATGCAAATTTCTTTTCTTTTTTTTTCTTTAAAAAAAATAAAGGCTCAAATGGGGTAAACAAATGATTTTCATGTGATAAGGATGGACATTTGGCCGACTAGGTATGAAATGAATGCCTAGATCATCTCGTGCATGCAAAAGGATTTCAAATTTCAAAAGAGATTCAAGACAAGTTCTAGAGATGAAATCACAATAGGTGTACTCCCTCTTAGAAAGATGAAAATTAAGGCTCAAATTCCTCACGGGTTCTTTGACATCCTAAAGTAAAGTATCCAAACCAAATCTTTACCTCTTTACTAACATTCAAAGAACATAGAATTAATTCCCAATCAAATTCACTCCTTTTCATGTTCAAATCAAACCAATTGTGACAATGCTCACAAATAAAATTCAAACTTCCATAAGTTTTTTTTTTCAGAAAATTTGAGGACAAGAAAAGTCATGTACAATCCAGGATACCCTCACCCCCACACTTAAATATCACATTGTCCTCAATGTGAACAAGTAACAAAAAGTAATAGAAGTGAAGAACAACCATCTATAAGTGTAAGGGTAACACCAATTTCAGAGATTTCAAACTTTCACCAATTAAACAGCTCAAGTGCTAACAGTTAGTCAATAGTCATCACAAACAGTCATCACATGCACATGTGACTAAGACCAGCACTCATTCCCAAGCAATAGATCATCAACAATCAAATAGAACAAATCAAAGAAAAGTAGAAGAAAACTCCCCTATTTGTCCTTGACTTGCACCTTCAATCCTTGCTACCAAAGTGGAACACCTCATCAGGAGCTTTCAACAGTCCTACAAAAGCAAACAAAGCATCAAATCAAACCTTGGGTTGCCTCCCAAGAAGCGCTTGGTTTATAGTCTTCAGCCTGACTAAACCAGCAATCTAAGTAGGTGATGACAAGTGGTGAACCATTTTTTGCTTATGTTTCTAAAAAATGTTTTAGAAACATCCTTACTTACAATCACCTAATTAGGGGCCATGAATAAAGCTTTTGTTGTTATATTTTCCAAAGAGAGAACATCCTTACTTACAATCAAGCACTCCTCAGAATCAAAGATAACTAAGTTAACTCTATTAGTGCTTTGACTCACACTGAGGAGATTGTGACAAAGTCCTTCCACAAGGGAGACATCTTTGATTTGTGATCCTTCATTGTTTCCAATTTCACCAATACCAGCAATCTTTCCAGATTGATTTCCACCAAAGGTCACCTTGCCACCATCCTTGGGCTTGATTGAGGAAAATTTGGATTGGTCTCCCATCATATGTTTAGAGCATCCACTATTAATGTACCACTTGTTGGATTTTGATGCTCTTAGACAAACTTGGAAAACACAACAAATCAGGTCTTAGGTACCCATCTTTTCTTGGGCCCTTTGGGGTTAATTTGTGTCTTAGGAACCTTGTAGGATCCCTTAGGCACCCATTGATAATTTCCTATAGGTTTACTCTTTCTTTCCTTTTTATGAAAACAGGAAGAAGTAGTATGACCTTTACGATTGCAATAATTGCAATGAGCGAAAAGATTTGAAGAATGAACGTATTTTCTAGAGTAGTTCATATAAGATTTTTCTCCAAATTTCTTTTTACCTTTCTTTTTATCAAAATCAGGTTTGTAACCAATTCTTGATCTGTCATTTGTAAATCTTTTCTGTTTCAAATTGACATTGAGCATTTTACTACCTCTAGTGAATTTCTCAAGTGCCTTTGTGAGATGTAAATTCTTTTTCTATAAATCAAGACAATCTTCATAGACACTATTTTCACAAGAAAGATTTTTAACTTGTAGTTCAACAGTCACATTCTTTTTTTTCAAAGATATATATTTTTCAGCAAGCTTTTCAAATTCAGATTGTACAACAATGTACTTAGCAAATAATTCATCATAAGATGGTTTCGAATCGTATACCTTATCATTGTTGTCATGTTGCTCTTCTTCTTCAGCAACTAAACAAATATTTCATTTTTCTTCCTCATCAGCTTCATCTTCATCAAATGAGCTATCTCCCTATATAGCCGAGGCATAGGCTTTCTTCTTGTATTTATTAGACTTCTTCTTTTCTTTGTCCTTGTTCTTCAGTGGGGGCATTTTGACTTGATGTGGCCAGGCTTTTCACATTCATAGCAAATAATTGGCTTCTTTGCCTCCAAACTGGAGCTACCCTTCTGAGACTTCTTGTAACCTTGGTCCTTCTTGTAGAATTTCTTGAATCTCTGGACCATCATGCCTAGCTCTTCATCTTCATCTTCATCATCATCCGATTCCTTAGCTTATTTGACAGCTTTGAGGGCAATTCCCTTGTTCTTGTCATGTGCTTCATCAAGTCCCTTTTTGAACTTGAGCTTTGCTTCATATTCGAAAGGCTGCCAAAGAGGGCTACCACAGATGCCATTGATTCACCACGAGCTTCCTTAATTGTGGAGACTTTAGCTTCCCATTCCTTGTTGAGGATATTAAGAATTTTCCTCACTTGGACAAGTTGCTCATACTCTTTGCCTAATGCGGCAAGCAGATGAGTGAATCTCAACTAGAATTTGCTAATGGATTCCCCAGGCTTCATACGAAGAAGATCGTACTCAGTCATGTGGGTATTGACTCTATTCTGCTTGACTCCAGTTGTTCCATCATGAGCTATCTCCAGTGCATCCCACATAGCCTTAGCAGAAGACAATGTGCACACACAAAAGTATTCTTGTTGACTCAGAGAACTTTGTAACATGAGAACAGCTTTACTGTTGAGTGTAATTTTCCTTCTATCATTCTCATCATAGTCTTCTTCGGGCTTTGGAATTTTGAGACCATTTTCGAGAATAGTTGGGTTGTAGTCTCCTCTCTCGAACACTCTACATAAGCCATATTCAGTAGCCAACACAAAGACTTTGAATTTGGCTTTCCAGAAAGAATAATGATCTCCATTGAATCCTAGTGTTCAGTTGATCGAAGCTCCACCAGGTAGAATACCTTCCATAGTGATCCTTCTCGAGATGTTAAGCTTTTTAAAGAAGACCAAGCTCTGATACCAAATGAAAATGGAGCTAATCACCAAGAGGGGGTGAATTGGGGATTTTAAAATTCTTTTCTAATTACTCTATTTTTGAATACTAAAACAAACCTAAGTAGAGTATGAGAAAGGAAAGCAAGACACAAGGAATTTATACTGGTTCGGTCCAACCTCTTGACCTACGTCCAGTCCCCAGACACTCTGGGATTTCACTATCTCAATTGATTACACACTCTATAACTCTAGAGTAATTCTCTCACTAGCACTTACTCCCCCTTACAAGTTGCAATCAATATCCTAATCTCCAAGTCCCCAAACTTGAGATTCTTACAATGAAATGATTTACAATAAATGAACTCTCTCTAAGAGTGGATAAGAATAATCACTAAAGTACAGAATGTATCAAAAGATACTTTTCACAAGAAAACTCAACGAGTAGTTGGAAACTTGAATGATTTTCGTTTTAACAAATTAGTTGTTGAGAAGAATTGAATGCAGCTCTATTTATACAAACGAGTATTAAATGACCGGTGTAATCTTCAATATGACTGTTGCCTTCATTAAGCAAGGATTAGGTTGAGCTTTGATCTTCTTCTCTCTCTACTCTTTGGTTAATCCAATTGCACAGAAGTTTATGGTTGACTTCTTGAATATTAATCCGTTGGAATAGCAGCTACTGGATGTGGAAAGGAAACATTAATCCCTTTGCAACGTGTGTAGAATGATTCCTCAAAAGGAGGCAAGTTTTCTGAACTTTGCATTTAATGTGCTGACATCATTTTTTGCTTTTGTCTAAATCTTCATTTAATATTCTCTAAACCATCTGAAACTCATTACCAAATTGACTAAATATAGCTAGGAATAGTACTGAGTGATGATAAGAAGTATTAAGATCAAACGGGAAGATTTCACGAATTCGAGCAATTTGATTTTCAAAACCAACAACACAAACTTGAGTTTGTTTATCCAAACTGGAGTTTGTAACTATGCTTAGAAGACAAACTCGAGTTTCCGAATTCTAACTTGATTTTTCTTCTTCCGAGAGAAGAATGTAGTGTTTTGAGTTTAAAAGCACACTTTCAATCATAGAGCAAAACTCAAGTTGATTAATGACAAACTCGAGTTTTGGACTTTTCAAGTGAAAACATGTTTAAGTCCAAAAGATCAAAACTAGAGTTTCCAAATGTAAACTAGAGTTTCAAATCACTGAAATGAGCAAAGCTCTCAGTCTAGCGCAAACTCGAGTTTTCTCAAATCTTTGAAAAACTCAAAAAACTCATGGCCAAATGCAAACTTGAGTTTATTATAACATACTGGAGTTTGCTTAGCATGGAAAGCATTGAGGCTCTCGGCCGAGCCCAAACTCGAGTTTTGAAAGCATTAACTCGAGTCTGGTCAAGTTCACAAACACTTGACAAAACTCTTCATTTAGCATAAACTTGAGTTTCCATATCAAAACTAGAGTTTGCAGAAGTTCAAAACTTTGGAAGCTCTCTATAAGACCAAAACTCGAGTTTACTCTCGCAAACTGGAGTTTTGTTTACTTTGGAAAATATTGAAGAGTCTGTATGGTGCAAACCCAAGTTTGTAATCCTAAACTTGAGTTTGTCTTGATGTGAAAAACTTGGAGTGCTCTCTATATCATTGAAACTCGAGTTTGCCTATGGCGGAATTTTCTTAGTTCATTAAAATTGAGCTACTCTCTATCGGGTCCAAACTCTAGTTTGCCTTTGTTAGTAAGTTTTTCAACTTACCAAAGACAAACTTCCTCTTGAGTTTACAATTGTCGGTCATCATCAAAACACATGTTGGAATTTAAAGAGGTCACTATGGCGCATATCCCAAGGGGAGAAAATGTCAGGGCTGATATTTTGTCCAAACTTGCAAGTGCTAAGAGTCCCAGAAATCACCGAACGGTGAATCAGTAAAGCTTCTCAAATACTCCTCTCGCATACCGCATTCCGCAAACATATTCGTGCGATTCTAAAAAGCGAGGCTCATTGTGTTCGCTTGAGCTTGATTGAGAGAGCCATTATTCGAAGACAAAAAATCCGCTCTATCTTAGGAGACAATTGCTCAATAACCTTGGGCATCCATATTGAGGGAACAAAAGTGTCTTAAGGAAACAACGTATGTTGGGCTCAGATTTCTTCAAAGTTCATGACCATATTCGACAGTCTTATGAGTTTGTTTAACTTTTTTCATGTTATACTGAGAACTATTGTATGTTTACCGTATATGTAATATAGATTCTTATTATTTATAGTATATGAAATCTTAGTAGTACAAATTCTCATTATTGTTCAATTTCTACTTGTTTAATATATTTTCGATAACATAAATATCACAACACTGGTTTTATTGAAAGAGAGTTTTTATGTCAGTATGCTACGTCAACTGGAAGATATTAAATGCGTGACGAAGAGATTGAAAGTCTTGGAACTAAGTGCCAGTGGAGAAGGATTTTTAGACATGAGGGGTCTAATTTCTTTGGAATACATTTCTTTTCATGTGTTGGAAGAAAATATAGGGCCAGATGAGTTTTGGTTGAACTGTTGGGCAATAAGGAGGGGGAGAGAGAGAGAGAGAGAGAGAGAGAGAGAAAGAGAGAGTTTTGGATCAACTTGCGGGTCTTGACAAATTTAAAATTTCTGAGCTTTCAAGAGACATACGGTGATGTCATGAAATGGGAGATTTCGTTGGGAGTTCTATCAAGTCTTCAACTGTTAGGACCTGTACATGCAGCGGAAGGATTTTCATCCATTTAAAAACTTACGAATCCCTTGAGAGGATCTATCAACAGCGTTTAAATCAAGTAAGAAAAGAATCGAATTGTACCTATACGAACTAGTGTGTGTCTCGTTCTATTTGAACTTGTGGGCTACCTTCTCGATCAACAGAAGTCGACTCTATGAATCTCCTCTCTCTACCAGTATCCACACGAAACAGCCTTGAACTCGTACGACAGCGTGCTAGCGCCTTCAGTATTCTCGCGTCTCTTCTTTTTCTCTTTAGGGTCTCTCGCGGCTTTTCTAATACGACTGACAAAATGTCCCGTAGGTTTTTCAAAACCCCATAAGTGTATTATATATACAAAATTAATCCTTATTAATCTTGAAATATCTATTTGGATTAAAATAATATATTAATCAAATCTATCCAACAGATCTAATCAAATCTATTTATTTAATTCGAATTAAAAACCTTTTGATTTAATTTATCTCTATAAATTAAATCGAAATATGATATCTATCTATTTAATTAAATCGAGATACAATCTCTATTCGTTTTAGATATTTAATTTATCAAGTAAATTAAATACAAAACAAATATTATATAATAATATTATAATCTATATTCAATAATATTATTATTCTATTTCAAATTTAATAATAAATAAATATATATATATATATATCTATATATAAATCCATCCTAAATTAAATACAGTATTCATTAAATCTTAGATATATTTAAGATTCAATGAATCTGGACACTTTTGCTCATGTTGGGATATCCTTGTTTGCGACCCTACAGGCCCACATGAGATTGGCGGTGGGCCAATCTTTGTACCCAGCCCACAAGTCGCAAGCGGCCTCTAACAAGACATTACGACTACCCAATTCATATGGGGATCGATGATACGATACAACCTATCGTACAACCATGTCACATTCCTTTTGTCACGTGATAATTTGGTCAAGTATGAGGCATGGATAATGTCTTCTTGACCATTACTTTCTCGATTCTTGAGTAGTCTAATAGAAATGGAAACTCCTTTACATCGTAGTGTTGCCATACATTTCTCAAACTCACTCATCGAGGGGCCCAGTATTATCTCTCTATAAATGTGAGGGACAAATTCCATCTTGACCATTCACATTCCTCTGCATGAAAACCATTGATCCCGAACCAAGCCTTTATCATCACCCGGTCAAAGGTGACTTTTGACTAGGTCAAAGATCAGTGACTCATCATGTAGGAATCCTTGATGATCTCAGGTCAAAGGGTGTTGTGACACGGTTATACATGAGATAAGCTTATGACTAAATCCATGCAGTTTTCTCATAGTGGGTCGGTCCAACACCTTGTACTCTTACAAGTGCCTATGACTTTGATTTGTATCTCCATACCTTATCAAAGTCATGCTGGTCTTATTTCATCTTCGCTCCCGTGTAGATGACCGACTAGGGACATTTAGGATAATCTATAAGATATATCCAGCGATACAGTTATCACTATAAACATGCAAATGAAATGATAACTAAAGGAGAATACTTTAAATAACATAAACGTTTAAAGTACAATGACCTGCCCCTAGGGCATAATTATCCTACATCAACAAATAAGAGTATTTAGACTGTTTGACAAGATAAGTGTTTAAAAAGAAAGAAGAATTTTGGAAGAGCTAGAGTCCCTACCACATATTGATGAATTATGCATAGATATAGAGAGTAGAGACGACCAAAACAAATTTTGGAGTCACCCAAATATGGACAAAAGTTGTTAGAGGAGAGTGTGGAATATATTGTGAATTTTCTCTCTCACTCTATGTGGTCCCTCCTACCTTTCTATTCTGTTTTCTCTTTCGTTATTCCTTATGTCGTATCCTATGATCATCGATGAATGACCGATCTGTAGAGTATATAACCGTAGCAATACAATTTCCATTATGATATTTACTTCGATTTATTGTTATTTCGAGTGATCATACCAACTGGTGCTTTCATTGAGAGAATTCATGGTGAGAATACCCGCTTGAAGGAATTACAAACAGAGCAAACAGACTAACAAGTTTGTGGAAAATGCTAAGACTCGTTTTAATCGTCTGGAGAATTTCATGGAAGTCGTATTATTAAAGTTGGACAATCTAGACAAGAAGGCGAGAGAGTTTGAGCTCGCTAGTGAAGATTGATACACCTATACCAAATACCTCCGGTTTTCAACAGAGTGTATATTTTACTTCACTAAACAGACAAGTGAAGTTGGACTTTCCTCGCTTTGACAGATCGACGCGCTTCAATGTATTTTCAAGGCAGAAAAATGTTTCAAATATTTTGAGGTTCCGGAAGTTCAATGGTTAATTATCACATCGGTACATTTGGACGGTGATGTGCACCTTGGTTTCGATCTTTGAACGGGGCTAACCGCATTCCTCATTGGAACGCTCTCTTTCATGCTATTGAAGAGCAATACGGTCCTTCCAAATTTGATGTGCTAGATCCCAATTGTTTAAATTGGTTTAACAAGGAAAGTTGGAGGAATATAATAACCAATTCATGGCCTTAGCTAATCGAACGATGGATCTGTTTGAAGTGGCACTACTAGACTGTTATCTAGGAGGATTGAAACCATATCTATGTCACGACATATTGGTGCAGAAACTACGCTCTATTCTACAAGCTATGACGTTGGCCAAGCTTTTAGGCGAGGCAGCAGAATGGAGTAAGCCAACTAAAGCTCATGGGCTCAGTAATTTTGGTGGAATTAATGCATCAAGTAAGTCCACGACCTGGTGGCTATAAATAGGATTAATCCACTACCTGTTATTTACATGATAAGTAAGTTTCCCATGTCATCGACTACAAATTCATTTATGTAGGAATAAAATTCAGTACAACCATTTCCAGTTCACTTTCTTCTCCACTTCCACCTCCTTTTCCATTTATTCTGTAAAAACTCTTCTCATACATCAAACAGGGCATTTACTACGCAAAAATGTTCACAAGACATTCACATGTTGCACGATCAATTTGATCAATTGTAGAAATGTATTTAAATCATTAATGAGAAACCTAAGAAATGTTAAAAAAAAAAAAAAATCAAAAAATCAATTTTGGTGTGTTTGGATTAATTTTTAGATAATATTTTTTACAATTTATGATGTAAGTATGTGAGAGGAGCTTCGTCTTGTCTTACAAAAAAGGGCTTCTAAAACTACGGTTTCGGTTTTAGAGTTATCCAAACAATTAGTTTTACTTCTAAGCACTCTCCCTTTTTTTAATCTTCATTTTCACTCTCTCTATAAGGGTGATGGAATTTTTGGCAAGAAATGTGAAAGAACTATGAGAGAGAATATAAAATTCTAAGCATTTTATTAAAGCACAATCCCCACAAGATGAGGAGTATGATGAGTTGGAATATTTTTTTTAAAGAAACGTGTCTCTTGAACATATCATGCCCTTATCAATTAAGCTATATTTTATAAAATACATGTAAATTGGGAGTTGCAACACTAAAATTCACCAAATAAAGGTCACATCTTTATAATACTTTAAGGCACTTTTGGAAGGTTGCAAAACCAAAAGATGGGATGATCACTACTTTGTGGAAGGAAATGTAAGTTCAAGAAAACTCGTATACTAAAAGGTGTTGTTCTTTATGAAATACTCTAGGTCCTAAATATAGGATAAAGTTTGTAGTGCAAATTACACTACAAACTTTATCATATATTTAGGACCAGAAGGTAGTAGTTGGTTTTATTAAAGCTATGTTAGTTGATGAAATATGTGACAACCGTCCTAAATGCACATTTATATACCAGAGTTATAGTTCACAGGCATCGAAATAGTTTGGACGACTTAATGACGGAATAAAACTTCCTTAAAATAACTTAGTTGAAAACATGAGGATAAATTTTTCGTGAGTGACATCTATCCTATAGGGGATCTTAATACAATAATTCAAAAATAGACAAATGATAAACAAATTAGTACAGTCCAACTACTTATACTACGACAAAAGTCCCTTCTGCTGTAACCCTTACAGCAACATCTTTCCTCTTGATCCTAATCCACCACCTGTCTCTTTCATGCGACCTGGAGTTCAAATGAATGAACCCCAAGGGTAACAGTTAATCTCATATGCATGTATGAAGTATAAATGACAACATAATATAGTTTAGCATAGAATAATTTACAGTAAACAAGTTGCACGGTAACCGCAGTTATTGAACCCCAGGTAACGGTTAACCTCATGTTCAAGTACAATTATGTATGACAGATATTCATAATACCACAGTAAAATTCACATATACCAAGTAATAACACACCATATACACCTGCATATGAATGTTATTACGATGCCGCACTATTCACGGTGCCACGATGTACGGTCGTGTCCTCGCTAGGAAAACTTAACGGCGTTATCATGACTATAACCCGTATAAAGCTGTATGTGCACGATCAATAACTTTTGAAAACAGAATCTCAGTTCAAAAACACATCTCATCACATATAGGTATACAATGAACATCAGAGTTAGTGTTACAGTACGCGTCCGTACCTTAGTCGTCGGTGTTGGTACTGGCGTCTGTACGGCGATCACGCTGATCCTATAACGGTAATATCGCATCTATTAATTCAACAATATTCTAGAGGGTATCCTAGTCCCTAAAAGACCCTTTTACCCTTGGTAGGTTGATTTTAGATTATCCGAAACCGATGAAATTTCGCCAGAACTTTTTTACTCTCATGATTTCTTCCAGAAATTTTGCCATAACCTCTACTTCATCAATTTTTCGAGATAAAGGCAATTTTAACTATGAAAACACCTAACTAAAATTATCCTAGCATATTTAAGATCTAAGCTACTTCTAAGAATTTAAGAACTACAACTTAAAGAACTTAAAGCTAGAACTAGAAAGCTTACCAAGAACTTTGCTCCTCCTTTCTTCAAGGCTCTCACTCTCACTTTCTCTCTTAGAAATCACCTCTTGAAGGTAGATTTGGTGTGAAGAAAAATGAAGAGCAAAGGCCCCTATTTATAGGAGTTTGGTGTGGCAAACTTGCAATTATCTCAACTTGGCTCATCTTGAATAATGGCCATTGGATCTAGGGCATTTTTGAAACTCAATCCTAGCCCTACAACAAGCAAAACCGTCCCCCCCTCTCTCTCTCTCTTTATCCTCTTCCATTTTTGCTTTTTGCTTTATCCCATGTGCTCATTCAAGTTGCCTCTTCAATTTTTGAGTTGATAACCACTAGATAAAAATTCATTTGAGTGTCTTAATGAAGTTGGATTCAAATTTTCTTTTTGGTTTTGGACTCTTGGGATTTTTAGCTTTAATTAGAGACCAAAATCACTATCTTTCTCAATTGGCAAATTTTTAAAAGTGGAGAAAATAGCTTGGGTTACCATCATCTTGAAGCTTGAATTTTGCTTGTTCATAATCACTTTGTATCTTTGATTTATGATTAGTAGATTTCAAGATTCAATTTATTTTGTATAGATTTCCCTTTGATTAACTCTTGAATTAATCCTCTTGATTATGCTAATTATCCTATGTGTAAACACCTCATTGGCTAATGGTTGGATATTTCCTCTTGATATTTCATCTCACCACCTTATCCCTTCAAGCAAGTGGGCAACTTGATTTTTGCAACACTCTCCTCTCTCTTCCTAGCTCAAACCCGCCCCCCCCCTTGCTCCATCTTTTTGTGTTTTCTTGCATTTAATTAGATGCATGTGGGGGCTTTTGGTTGGTTGTTGGCTTGGTCACATGGATTAGGCTTTGTAAGAATTAATTAGGACCTTTAGATAAGCTTTATGGAATTAATTCTTGACCTTTAGATCATAGTTGAAATTGTTGACTTTTCAACTCTTGATTAATATTTTGATTAACAACTTAATTACATGTTTAATCATCTCTTGTTGTTGTATGATTGGTCCATGAAGTGGTTTATGATTGTTAACAATCCATTTAGTGCTAATCTTAATCCCTTATTAGCGCTTGATATTTAATTAGGCCAATACACCCTTAATCAATGGCTATTTTAATATTAATTGCTGAATAATTATCTAAATATTCCATTAGGGTAGTTTTAATTGCTCATTAGTTATTAAAAATTGCCCTTAATTGTTTCAAGTGTTTTGGTAATTTTTTATGGTCTTTTATAAATTAGACATGAGCTATTTATTAATTATAAGGTGTTAGAAAATTTAATCTCTTAATAAATTATGAGAATAGGTATTTAAGGCTCTTTAATTAATTATGAAACCTTGGACAATTTTCTTAATTTAATGCAGGTTTAGTTGTTAATTTAATGGACATTGTTTTCTCTAAATTTGTCTAAATATTTTCATCTCCATATGAATCATAATTTAAATATAGTGTTTATTTCATTTATGGTATTTTATGATGCCAAATATGATTTATTAACCTATTGGCTATTCCAATTCTAGGGGAAAAATTGCCTAGAACATAAGATAAACTTATCTCAAAATTTAGAGACTACATACTCACCTATTTCAAATAGGCAAATCTAACAAAATATGATATTTATCATAAATGAGAATTTTGGGTTTTACATTTCTCCCCGTTAAATAAAATTTCGTCCCGAAATTTATTCTATACTAACTAAGTATCGTGCCATAAACTCGGGTATTTCTCTTTCATCTCCTCTTTTCGTTTCCCATGTTGCCTCTTCTCGGAGATAAACCTCTCCAAGCCACTCACGATTTGAATACTTCTTCGTCGAAGCCGCTTTTCTAATTCGAGAATTTGCTCCGCTCGACTCGAAAGTATTATCATGTCGTAACTCGACATCCTCATATTGAATAATATGATTGTGATCGGGTTGGTATTTCTTCAATTGAGAAACATGGAAAACGTCATGGAGTTTACTCAAGTTCGGGGGTAAGGCTAATTGGTACGCGACTGGTCCACGTTTTGCCAAGATTTCGAATGGCCCTATGTAACGAGGACTTAGCTTTCGCCTTTTAAGCATTCTACCGACAGTTCATCGGGGATACTTTGAGAAATACATGTTCTCCGATTTCAAATTCTAACGGCCTCCTCCTTCTATCGGCGTAGCTCTTCTGTCTACTTTGCGCTGTTAGGAGTCTCTGCTTGATCAGAGCGATTTGTTCGGAGGTCCTATTAACTATATCTGTCCCAAGGAATTCTCGCTCAGACAATTCCGTCCAGCATATAGGCGATCGACACTTCCGCCCGTACAATGCTTCAAATGGAGCCATCTGTATGCTCGAATGATAGCTGTTGTTGTAAGCGAACTCAGCTAATGGTAAATGTTGGTCCCAATGTCCCTTGAAGTCCAATACACACGCTCTAAGCATATCTTCTAGCGTCTCGTATTGTCCTTTCGATTGGCCATCGGTCCGAGGGTGATAAGCCGTACTAGGTCTTAGCTTTGTCCCCATCTCTTTGTGCAATGCCTCCCGGATCGGGATGTGAATCGCGGGTCCCGATCGAGACAATGCTCTTAGGTACGCCATGAAGTCTCACGATCTCTTTGATGTAAATCTCTGCTAATCGTTCCGGTGAGTAGTTAATACTGATGGGAAGAAAATGTGCCGACTTGGTTAATTGGTCAACAATTACCCAGATCGCGTCGTGATTCCTGATCTTAGGTAACCCTACCACTAGGTCCATGGTAATGTTCTCCCATTTCCATTCTGGAATTTCTAGTCCTTGAAGAAGACCAGGGGGTCGTTGATGTTCAGTCTTAACCATTTGACAAGTTAAGCATCTGGCCACATACTCGGTTACATCCTTCTTCAACCGGGGCCACCAAAACTCTGATTTTAAGTTCTGGTACATCTTGACCATTCCGGGATGTAGAGTGTATTTACTCTTATGGGCTTCATCCAGTATTTTTCGTCGCAACCCTTTATCCTCCGGTATGTAGATCCGCTTCTTGTACTTGACCAAACCACTAGGTGATAGGTCAAGGTCTGGATTCTCGCCCTGTGAGATTATCTCTCGTGCCTCAATGGCCCAGTCGTCGTGCCTTTGTACTTCCTCGACTTCATCTCTCAGATCGTATTCCCCTTGACTAACAAGGAGGTTCGCAAGATAGGCTTCTTTGGGCGCATTGTAATTCATGCAAATCTGATTCGACAGGTTCAGGTCTCTGAAATCTTCAAGTAGCCTCCGTTCTTGGATCATCATGTACGCTGTGTGCACCGTCTTTCTACTGAGGGCATCTGCAACGACGTTCGCTTTACCTGGATGATACTTGATCTCCAGATCGTAATCTTTCAGCAGTTCCATCCAGCGATGCTGCCTCATGTTGAGTTCTCGCTGATCAAAAAGATATTTTAGGCTCTTGTGGTCGCAGTACAATTCTACGGTTGCACCGTAAAGATAGTGCCTCCATATCTTCAACGCAAATACGATAGCTGCTAACTCTAAATCATGCGTGGGATAGTTTGCTTCGTGAGTCTTCAAGCGACGAGAGGCATAAGCTACTACTCGCCCGTTGCATCGGGACACATCCCAACCCATGCCCACTGGCGTCACTATAGACTATGTAAGTCTCGCTCGGTTCTGGGATGATCAACACTGGTGCAGTAGTTAGCCTTTCCCTCAGTCTTTGAAAACTCGTTTCACAATCCTCGTCCCAAACGAATGGTTGATTTTTCCTCGTGAGCTTCGTCAATGGTAAGGCAAGACGTGAGAAGTTTTGTATGAATCTGCGGTAGTATCCTGCTAGACCTAGAAAGCTACGTATCTCTGTCACTGATTTCGGCCTCTTCCAGTCCAGAACTGCTTCCACCTTGCTGGGGTCAACAGCAACGCCATCGTGTGATATGACATGGCCCAGAAATTTCACTTCTGGTAGCCAAAATTCGCACTTACTCAGCTTCACGAAAAGTCGTTTATCACGTAGTATGCCTAATACGAGTCGCAGATGTTCTTCGTGCTCCTCTTTGCTTTTAGAATAGATCAGGATATCGTCGATGAATACGACTACAAATTTGTCAAGGTGTTGACGAAAGATTCGATTCATGTAATCCATGAATACAGCAGGTGCATTTGTCAATCCGAAGGGCATCACAAGGAATTCGTAATGCCCGTGCACTGGTTCTAAAGGCCGTTTTAGGAACATCACCGGCTTTTACTCGCAATCGGTGGTAGCCTCGAGCGTAAATCGATTTTGGAGAATACACAAGAACTGATAGTTGATCGAGTAGGTCATCGATCCGAGGAAGTGGATATTTATTTTTGACAGTTACTTTGTTCAACTCGCGGTAGTCGATACAAAGTCGCAAGCTTCCATCTTTCTTCTTTACGAACAACACTGGGGCTCCCACGGTGACACCTCGGGTCGGATGAACCCCTTCCCTAATAGCTCTTCAAGTCGCTTTTTCAGTTCTTGCATCTCGTTCGGTGCCATACGATATGGTGCTTTTGATATTGATCAGTGCCGGCATCGTGTCAATGGCGAACTCTACTTCCCTTTCGAGGGGGTAACTCGAAGATCGTCGGGAAATACGTCGGGAAATTCGTTCACAACGGGAATGTCTTCGAGTGAGGGTTCCGTGATCCGCCTTGACCGAGAAGAACACCATATAAGCTTGGCATCCTCGCTTCATGCACTTTCAGCTTCCGATGCAGAGAGAAGGTTCAGCCGGCATCAACCTTGTTCTTACCATGCGGAGGTGAGAACAAAGATCTGTTTATTACCACAATCGAGGATCGGATTGTTTGCGGTTAGCCGATCAAGACCGAGAATGACGTCGATGCCATGAAGCGGTAGTCGGATAAGGTCTATGTTGGAATTTCGCCCATTTACTCCCGCAACGCAATTTAGACATGCATCAGAAGCTAAAGAGTTTGTGCCAAGTGGCGTAGCTACTATCAAATCGTAAGGTAATCTATAGGCATGCATCCCTAACCGTTTTGCACAGTCATAAGAAATAAACGAGTGACTAGCACCCGAGTCATACAATGCCCGAAGTAGATTCCCATTGAGAGAGATAGTACCTTGGATCATTTCGGGAGATTTTCTGGCCTCTTCGTTCGTCGGGGCAAAACCCGACTGGGTTTTGCGGCCTCGCCTCTAAGGCTTTTTGAGGGCGGTTCACGCTAATGTGCCCCGGCTTCCGGCACTTGTAGCACACGATTTTTCCTCGCAGAGTTGGTCCCCCGATGGTACCTCTTGCATTTGGGACACGCTTGGGACGTCTGCGTTTGTATCCTTGGGAAGTTCACGCCACGGTGAAACGGCTTCTTGTTCCATCCTTGGTTGTTTCCCCGGGGTGCCTTCCTCTTTCGCGACGAGTTGTTGCGGTTGAAGCCGCTACGATTTGGGCCTTTGCTATTAAAGGGTCTGGTCCTTCGCAGCTCTTTTGGATTACGCTCGATTCGTCGGCAAGCCTCTACCGCTTGGATCAAGTCCGAGAACCGGTGAGACACCGTCTCTTTTATGTCGTATTTCAGGCCATAGATTAGTATGTTCGCCATACTACTTTCGTTATCATCACGTCTCAGGTGCGATGAGTATCGGGATAGATTTGTGAAACGTGCGAAGTAGTCATCGAAAGACTCCTCTTGGCCTTGTTGGATGTGAAGGAACTCGGACTCCTTGGTCATCCGTACGGAAAGTGGGAAGTATTGCTCGTTGAACTTCGCTTGAAAGCTCTCCCACGTAACGGGACAAAGAAGCGGGCTCGTAAGGTCATTGCAAAGTATTCCTCCACCATCGGTCGGCATCTCCCTCTAGCTTGTATATTGCTAGTTGAGCTTTTCGGTCTCTGGACATTCCAAGACCTCGAAGATCTTGTCCGACGCATCGCCCAATCTTCGGTGGAATCGAACTTACCTCGGAAAGATGGTGGTTTGTGCTTACGGGTGGGTCACCCAATACCGAGTGTCCCTAATCTCTCTAACAGTTGAGGCAGTCTTACCATCGCTCTCCCCGTCGGGAGGTGATCGAGATCGATCGATCTCTCGGACGCATTACTTTGTTCGTCTTCTTGCTCGGTGTCATCTCCCTCTTCCTCGTTACTCGTTGTTCTTCCTCATCCCGCTGTTCCTCATTCGTCTCGTTGTTCCTTCCCCTTGTTGGTTAGCGAGGAGAATATCAATGAGTACTCGTTGCTCTTGCATGATTCTTCTCATTTCTTGTAATTCATTCGGAGGTGGTGATGGTGGTTCATGCTGATCGAGCTCGTGTATCGGTACTATTCGAGGCTCTCTAATTCTACCTCTCCCTCGGCCTCGGCCTCTGGGAGCACCGGCACCTCTTAAAGTTGCCATATTCTAATTTCGGAGGTTAGTAGACGAAAACATCAGAAAACACATATTCAAACATTGCACACACATGTACACAACATATATATATTGATCACAAATATTTTACATAAGTCTCATAATTCAACAACAAGTCATACATCATAACCCTTTTATCTAACAAGTATTTCATATCTCCTCCAGGTATTTAGAGGAGTGATCACACACATTACATTCTAGTACTACTAACTACTACTACTCCTTCCACGGCATTCTTGGACTGGTACGGGATTTGCCCTCGTTAAACTACATGTTCCAAAGATACGAGGCGTTTGAGGTAAAAGAGACATGAGCATACATCCTCGAGGTTGCCCTCGTCTAACATCTCATTGGTTTTAGCTATCCAAAAACGAGTGCGGGAAAATGGTGGAGAGTGGATCTAACCCAATCTCCGGGTCCGAGGGTTATAAAAAGAGGAATTCATCCGGTAGTAGTCTTTCACTCGTCTTAGGTAAATCGGGTATTTTTCTTGTTCGGTATCTGCAATTTGCTCAAGCATGAGCGTAGTCTAATCCTAATGCTTGGGTCAAAATGGTGTTGTCATTTAGGACATAGTCTAAGTCATCGGAGTTGGCATCGGAATTGTTTTCAAGAGTTTGGATATCAGGGAAATCAAAGTTGTCTCCTACTGAGGAGTGGTGTGGACTGTCAGGATTTGCAGGTACAGGAGGATATACTATATTTATGGGTTCCGCGTATATGGGGTCATATAGATTGTCAGGGTATTCAGGTGCTGGGTGGTACTCTGGCTCTTCAGGTGCTGGGACAAAGATAGGATCGGCGGGATAATAGGGTTCATTCATAGGTAAGGGATCAAAAGGTAAGTACGGGTCCAGGGTGGTATTCGGTTCGGGTTCATCATCGGGATAGTTAGGCATATAATCGGGGTCTAGATGATGTTCCGGAAAATTTGACTCGGGTATAACCATCGGAGGTGAATTACTTGGTTCAGGATTTAGTTTGACTCTAAGGTTTCCAGGAGCAGCTGTCCTATGCGCTACGCGCCTCCGCATCCCGTAGTAATCTACGTAGGGTTCGTTGTCCATCACTACAACAATATCGATTTATCGTACTTGTTTTCAAAATTTTCTTTGAGATAACGGCTTAGAGCCTAACTTAGCTAATCAACCGATTGGCCGGGTAAGTGTCTATCATGGGAGCCTCACCGTGCTAGGGTGAGTGATTGGCTGATCCACATAGACTAGCCTTGCCTTCGGCACCAATGGTTTGTTATAACCGAGTCGGGTTCATACCAGATAAAATGCTTTTGATTGAAAACCCCGAACTTAACTCTGTTACTTAAACAATCTGGCCAGGCCGGTGTATGTCGTGGGGCCTCACCGTGTTAGGGTGACTTGTTGGCTGATCCACAACAAACCTTTCTAGGCACCAGACCGTTTAGAGTAGCATAGTTAAATTCGTGTCAGGATGTCTGCTCTGATACCAAAAATGTCACATCCCAATTTCGAAGCGATTTTTTTAAACGGTATCATGATCGAGTAGAGCACCTAGGAAGTGAAAATAGTATTTCAAAAAGATATGTATCTGATAACATCAACTGTATGTTTTGCTACTAACAGCGATGCAATAGTTCAAATGGTTCTAAATTCAAAATACATTTCAAAAGGGGGTCCGACTAGTCCGTCCTAAGCTCGTCGCTTACCCTTGTCTCCGCTCCTCTTCACTCCGGAACCCGAAGCTATGGTAAGAGCCGAGGTTCAAAGTACATTGAACCCCGTGTAACGGTTAACCTCATGTTCAAGTACAATTATGTATGACAGATATTCATAATACCACAAGTAAAATTCACATATACCAAGTAATAACACACCATATACACCGCATATGAATGTTATTACAAACCGCACTATTCACCGGTGCCACGATGTACGGCCGTGTCCTCGCCGCTAGGAAAACTTAACGGCGTTATCATGACTATAACCCGTATAAAGCTGTATGTGCACAAATAATAACTTTTGAAAACAGAATCTCAGTTCAAAATCACATCTCATCACATATAGGTATACAATGAACATCGAGTTAGTGTTAAGACGCGTCCGTACCTTAGTCGTCGGTGTTGGTACCGGGCGTCGTACGGCGATCACGCTGATCCTATAACGGTAATATCGCATCTATTAATTCAACAATATTCTAGAGGGTATCCTAGTCCCTAAAAGACCCTTTTACCCTTGGTAGGTTGATTTTAGATTATCCGAAACCGATGAAATTTCGCTTTAACTTTTTTACTCTCATGATTTCTTCGAGTAAATTTTGCCATAACCTCTACTTCATCAATTTTTCGAGATAAAGGCAATTTTAACTATGAAAACACCTAACTAAAATTATCCTAGCATATTTAAGATCTAAGCTACTTCTAAGAATTTAAGAACTACAACTTAAAGAACTTAAAGCTAGAACTAGAAAGCTTACCAAGAACTTTGCTCCTCCTTTCTTCAAGGCTCTCACTCTCACTTTCTCTCTTAGAAATCACCTCTTGAAGGTAGATTTGGTGTGAAGAAAAATGAAGAGCAAAGGCCCCTATTTATAGGAGTTTGGTGTGGCAAACTTGCAATTATCTCAACTTGGCTCATCTTGAATAATGGCCATTGGATCTAGGGCATTTTTGAAACTCAATCCTAGCCCTACAACAAGCAAAACCATCCCCCCCTCTCTCTCTCTTTATCCTCTTCCATTTTTGCTTTTTGCTTTATCCCATGTGCTCATTCAAGTTGCCTCTTCAATTTTTGAGTTGATAACCACTAGATAAAAATTCATTTGAGTGTCTTAATGAAGTTGGATTCAAATTTTCTTTTTGGTTTTGGACTCTTGGGATTTTTAGCTTTAATTAGAGACCAAAATCACTATCTTTCTCAATTGGCAAATTTTTAAAAGTTGAGAAAATAGCTTGGGTTACCATCATCTTGAAGCTTGAATTTTGCTTGTTCATAATCACTTTGTATCTTTGATTTATGATTAGTAGATTTCAAGATTCAATTTATTTTGTATAGATTTCCCTTTGATTAACTCTTGAATTAATCCTCTTGATTATGCTAATTATCCTATGTGTAAACACCTCATTGGCTAATGGTTGGATATTTCCTCTTGATATTTCATCTCACCACCTTATCCCTTCAAGCAAGTGGGCAACTTGATTTTTGCAACACTCTCCCTCTCTCTTCCTAGCTCAAACCGTGCCCCCCCTTGCTCCATCTTTTTGTGTTTTCTTGCATTTAATTAGATGCATGTGGGGGCTTTTTGGTTGGTTGTTGGCTTGGTCACATGGATTAGGCTTTGTAAGAATTAATTAGGACCTTTAGATAAGCTTTATGGAATTAATTCTTGACCTTTAGATCATAGTTGAAATTGTTGACTTTTCAACTCTTGATTAATATTTTGATTAACAACTTAATTACATGTTTAATCATCTCTTGTTGTTGTATGATTGGTCCATGAAGTGGTTTATGATTGTTAACAATCCATTTAGTGCTAATCTTAATCCCTTATTAGCTCTTGATATTTAATTAGGCCAATACACCCTTAATCAATGGCTATTTTAATATTAATTGCTGAATAATTATCTAAATATTCCATTAGGGTAGTTTTAATTGCTCATTAGTTATTAAAAATTGCCCTTAATTGTTTCAAGTGTTTTGGTAATTTTTTATGGTCTTTTATAAATTAGACATGAGCTATTTATTAATTATAAGGTGTTAGAAAATTTAATCTCTTAATAAATTATGAGAATAGGTATTTAAGGCTCTTTAATTAATTATGAAACCTTGGACAATTTTCTTAATTTAATGCAGGTTTAGTTGTTAATTTAATGGACATTGTTTTCTCTAAATTTGTCTAAATATTTTCATCTCCATATGAATCATAATTTAAATATAGTGTTTATTTCATTTATGGTATTTTATGATGCCAAATATGATTTATTAACCTATTGGCTATTCCAATTCTAGGGGAAAAATTGCCTAGAACATAAGATAAACTTATCTCAAAATTTAGAGACTACATACTCACCTATTTCAAATAGGCAAATCTAACAAAATATGATATTTATCATAAATGAGAATTTTGGGTTTTACACAAGTTATCCTTACCATTGTTGTGGATGAAGCACTTACATCCGAAAACATGCAGATGGGCCAGGTTTGGCTTTCTTTCTTTGTACAGCTCATAGGGAGTTTTGTTCAACTTCTTCCGGAGGTATGCCCGATTTAAGATGTAGCAATTCGTACTCATTGCATCAGACCCAGAATTCTTGTGAAGTATTGTTCTCATTCAACATTGCTCTTTCCATCTCGGTGAGGACTCGATTCTTTCTTTCCATAACACCATTTTGTTGAGGAGTCCTTGGGGCTGAAAAGTTGTAATCTATTCCCATGTTGTCACAAAACTCTGCAAATGCATGATTTTCGAATTCTCCTCCATGATTAGTTAAATTCCGAAATAGAGAAACCTTTCTCTTTTTGGACCTTCTTGGCAAAAACAACAAACGATCAAATGTTTCATCTTTAGAAGATAAAAATATAGTCCAAGCAAATCTAGAGAAATTATCAACTATGACCAAAGTATAAAGATTGCCACCAAGGCTTTTTACTCTATTTGGTTCAACTAGATCTATATGAAGTAGTTAGAGAGGTCTATTAGTTGAAATTTACTTTTTAGATTTGAAAGATGATTTGGTTTGTTTACCCTTTTGACAAGCATCACAAATCATGTCATTTTTAAAATGCAGTGTTGGAACACCAATTACCTAATCCTTTTTAAGTAATCTGTCAAATTGAATCATATTGACATGAGCTAATCGCTTGTGTCATAACCAACTTTCATCCAAATTACTAACAAAACATTTTTTAGAAACATAGCCATTTCTAGAGAGATTAAGTGTATAACAGTTACCTTCTCTAGGGGCCATGAATAAAGCTTTTGTTTTTATATTTTCCAAAGAGAGAACATCCTTACTTACAATCAAGCACTCCTCAGAATCAAAGATAACTAATTTACCTCTATTAGTGCTTTGACTCACACCGAGGAGATTGTGACAAAGTCCTTCCACAAGGGAGACATCTTTGATTTGTGATCCTTCATTGTTTCCAATTTCACCAATACCAAAGAATCTTTCCATTGATTTCCACCAAAGGTCACCTTGCCACCATCCTTGGGCTTGATTGAGGCAAATTTGGATTGGTCTCCCATCATATGTTTAGGCATCCACTATTAATGTACCACTTTTTGGATTTTGATGCTCTTAGACAAACCTGGAAAACACAACAAATCAGGTCTTAGGTACCCATCTTTTCTTGTGCCCTTTGGGGTTAATTTGTGTCTTAGGAACCTTGTAAGATCCCTTAGGCACCCATTGATAATTTCCTATAGGTTTACTCTTTCTTTCCTTTTTATGAAAACAGGAAGAAGTAGTATGACCTTTACGATTGCAATAATTGCAATGAGCTTAAAAGATTTGAAGAATGAACATATTTTCTAGAGTAGTTCATATAAGATTTTCTCCAAATTTCTTTTTACCTTTCTTTTTATCAAAATCGGGTTTGTAACCAATTTCGATCTGTCATTTGTAAATCTTTGTCGTTTCAAAATGACATTGAGCATTTCACTACCTCTAGTGAATTTCTCAAGTGCCTTTGTGAGATGTAAATTCTTTTTCTATAAATCAAGACAATCTTCATTGACACTATTTTCACAAGAAAGATTTTTAACTTGTAGTTCAATAGTCACATTCTTTTTTTTCAAAGATATATATTTTTCAGCAAGCTTTTCAAATTCAGATTGTACAACAATGTACTTAGCAAATAATTCATCATAAGATGGTTTCGAATCGTATACCTCATCATTGTTGTCATGTTGCTCTTCTTCTTCAAAGAACTAAACAAATATTTGATTTTTCTTCCTCATCAACTTCATCTTCATCAGATGAGCTATCTCCTTATATAGCTGAGGCATAGGCTTTCTTTTTGTATTTATTAGACTTCTTCTTTTCTTTGTCCTTGTTCTTCAGCGGGGGCATTTTGACTTGATGTGGCCAGGCTTTTCACATTCATAGCAAATAATTGGCTTCTTTGCCTCCAAACTGGAGCTACCCTTATGAGACTTCTTGTAACCTTGGTCCTTCTTGTAGAATTTCTTGAATCTCTGGACCATCCTGCCTAGCTCTTCATCTTCATCATCATCATCATCATCATCATCCGATTCCTTAGCTTATTTGACAGCTTTGAGGGCAATTCCCTTGTTCTTGTCATGTGCTTCATCAAGTCCCTTTTTGAACTTGAGCTTTGCTTCATATTCAGAAAGGCTGCCAAAGAGGGCTACCACAGATGCCATTGATTCACCACGAGCTTCCTTAATTGTGGAGACTTTAGCTTCCCATTCCTTGTTGAAGATATTAAGAATTTTCCTCACTTGGACAGGTTGCTCATACTCTTTGCCTAATGCAGCAAGCAGATGAGTGAATCTCAACTGGAATTTGCTAATGGATTCCCCAGGCTTCATACGAAGAAGATCGTACTCAGTCATGAGGGTATTGACTCTAGTCTGCTTGACTGCAGTTGTTCCATCATGAGCTATCTCCAGTGCATCCCACATAGCCTTAGCAGAAGACAATGTGCACACACAAAAGTGTTCTTGTTGACTCAGAGAACTTTGTAACATGAGAACAGCTTTACTATTGAGTGTGATTTTCCTTCTATCATTCTCATCATAGTCTTCTTCGGGCTTTGGAATTTTGAGACCATTTTCGAGAATAGTTGGGTTGTAGTCTCCTCTCTCGAACACTCTACATAAGCCATATTCAGTAGCCAACACAAAGACTTTGAATTTGGCTTTCCAGAAAGAATAATGATCTCCATTGAATCCTAGTGTTCAGTTGATCGAAGCTCCACCAGGTAGAATACCTTCCATAGTGATCCTTCTCGAAATGTTAAGCTTTATAAAGAAGACCAAGCTCTGATACCAAATGAAAATGGAGCTAATCACCAAGAGGGGGTGAATTGGGGATTTTAAAATTCTTTTCTAATTACTCTATTTTTGAATACTAAAACAAACCTAAGTAGAGTATGAGAAAGGAAAGCAAGACACAAGGAATTTATACTGGTTCGGTCCAACCTCTTGACCTACGTCCAATCCCCAGACACTCTGGGATTTCACTATCTCAATTGATTACACACTCTGTAACTCTAGAGTAATTCTCTCACTAGCACTTACTCCCCTTACAAGTTGCAATCAATATCCTAATCTCCAAGTCCCCAAACTTGAGATTCTTACAATGAAATGATTTACAATAAATGAACTCTCTCTAAGAGTGGATAAGAATAATCACTAAAGTACAAAATGTATCAAAAGATACTTTTCACAAGAAAACTCAAAGAGTAGTTGGAAACTTGAATGATTTTCGTTTTAACAATTAAATTGGTGTTGAGAAGAATTGAATGCAGCTCTATTTATACAAACAGAGTATTAAATGACCGGTGTAATCTTCAATATGACTGTTGCCTTCATTAAGCAAGGATTAGGTTGAACTTTGATCTTATTCTCTCTCTACTCTTTGGTTGATCCAATTGCACAGAAGTTTATGGTTGACTTCTTGAATATTAATCCGTTGGAATAGCAGCTACTGGATGTGGAAAGGAAACGTTAATCCCTTTGCAACGTGTGTAGAATGATTGTTCAAAAGGAGGCAAGTTTTTTCGAACTTTGCATTTAATGTCTGCCGACATCACTTTTTGCTTTTGTCTAAATCTTCATTTAATATTCTCTAAACCATCTGAAACTCATTACCAAATTGACTAAATATAGCTAGGAATAGTAATGAGTGATGATAAGAAGTATTAAGATCAAACGGGAAGATTTCACGAATTCGAGCAATTTGATTTTCAAAACCAACAACACAAACTTGAGTTTGTTTATCCAAACTGGAGTTTGTAACTATGCTCAGAAGACAAACTCGGGTTTCCGAATTCTAACTTGATTTTTCTTCTTCCAGAGAAGAATGTCGTGTTTTGAGTTTAAAAGCACACTTTCAATCATAGAGCAAAACTCAAGTTGATTAATGACAAACTCGAGTTTTGGACTTTTCAAGTGAAAACATGTTTAAGTCCAAAAGATCAAAACTAGAGTTTCCAAATGTAAACTAGAGTTTCAAATCACTGATATGAGCAAAGCTCTCGGTCTAGCGCAAACTCGAGTTTTCTCAAATCTTTGAAAAACTCAAAAAACTCATGGCCAAATGCAAACTTGAGTTTATTATAACATACCGGAGTTTGCTTAGCATGGAAAGCATTGAGGCTCTCGGCTGAGCCCAAACTCGAGTTTTGAAAGCATTAACTCGAGTCCGGTCAAGTTCACAAACACTTGACAAAACTCTTCATTTAGCATAAACTTGAGTTTCCATATCAAAACTAGAGTTTGCGAAGTTCAAAACTTTGGAAGGTCTCTGTAAGACCAAAACTCGAGTTTACTCTCGCAAACTGGAGTTTTGTTTACTTTGGAAAATATTGAAGAGTCTCTGTATGGTGCAAACCCGAGTTTGTAATCCTAAACTTGAGTTTGTCTTGATGTGAAAAACTTGGAGTGCTCTCTATATCATTGAAACTCGAGTTTGCCTATGAAAACTGGAATTTTCTTGGTTCATTAAAATTGAGCTACTCTCTATCAGGTCCAAACTCTAGTTTGCCTTTGTTAGTAAGTTTTTCAACTTACCAAAGACAAACTTCCTCTTGAGTTTACAATTGTCGGTCATCATCAAAACACATGTTGGAATTTGAAGAGGTCACTATGGCGCATATCCCAAGGGGAGAAAATGTCAGGGCTGATATTTTGTCCAAACTTGCAAGTGCTAAGAGTCCCAGAAATCACCGAACGGTGAATCAATAAAGCTTCTCAAATACTCCTCTCTGCATACTGCATTCTGCAAACATATTCTGTGCGATTCTAAAAGCAGGCTCATTGTGTTCGCTTGAGCTTCAGATTGAGAGAGCCATTATTCTGAAGACAAAAAATCCGCTCTATCTTAGGAGACAATTGCTCAATAACCTTGGGCATCCATATTGAGGGAACAAAAGTGTCTTAAGGAAACAACGTATGTTGGGCTCAGATTTCTTCAAAGTTCATGACCATATTCGACAGTCTTATGAGTTTGTTTATTTTTTTTTCACGTTATACAGAACTATTGTATGTTTACCGTATATGTAATATAGATTCTTATTATTTATAGTATATGAAATCTTAGTAGTACAAATTCTCATTATTGTTCAATTTCTACCTGTTTAATATATTTTTGATAACATAAATATCACAACACTGGTTTTATTGAAAGAGAGTTTTTATATCAGTATGCTACGTCAACTGGAAGATATTAAATGCGTGACGAAGAGATTGAAAGTCTTGGAACTAAGTGTCGGTGGATAAGGATTTTTAGACATGAGGGGTCTAATTTCTTTGGAATACATTTCTTTTCATGTGTTGGAAGAAAATATAGGGCCAGATGAGTTTTGGTTGAACTGTTGGGCAATAGAGAGAGAGAGAGAGAGAGAGAGAGAGAGAGTTTTGGATCAACTTGCGGGTCTTGACAAATTTAAAATTTCGAGCTTTCAAGAGACATACGGTGATGTCATGAAATGGGAGATTTCGTTGAGAGTGCTATCAAGTCTTCAACTGTTAGGATCTATACATGCAGCGGAAGGATTTTCATCCATTTAAAAACTTACGAATCCCTTGAGAGGATCTATCAACGGCGTTTAAATCAAGTAAGAAAAGAATCGAATTGTACCTATACGAACTAGTGTGTGTCTCGTTCTATTTGAACTTGTGGGCTACCTTCTCGATCAACAGAAGTCGACTCTATGAATCTCCTCTCTACCGCATCCACATGAAACTTGACCTTGAACTCGTACGACAGCGTGCTAGCGCCTTCAGTATTCTCGCGTCTCTTCTTTTTCTCTTTAGGGTTTCTCGCGACTTTTCTAATACGACTGACAAAATGTGCTGTAGGTTTTTCAAAACCCCATAAGTGTATTATATATACAAAATTAATCCTTATTAATCTTGAAATATCAATTTGGATTAAAATAATATATTAATCAAATCTATCCAACAGATCTAATCAAATCTATTTATTTAATTCGAATTAAAAGCCTTTTGATTTAATTTATCTCTATAAATTAAATCAAATATGATATCTATCTATTTAATTAAATCGAGATACAATCTCTCTATTCGTTTTAGATATTTAATTTATCAAATAAATTAAATACAAAACAAATATTATATAATAATATTATAATCTATATTCAATAATATTATTATTTTATTTCAAATTTAATAATATATATATATATATATATATCTATCTATATATAAATCCATCCTAAATTAAATACAGTATTCATTAAATCTTAGATATATTTAAGATTCAATGAATCTGGACACTTTTGCTCATGTTGGGATATCCTTGTGTGCGACCCTACAGGCCCACATGAGATTGGCAGTGGGCCAATACTGTACCAGCCCACAAGTCGCAAGCGGCCTCTAACAAGACATTACGACTACCCAATTCATATGGGGATCGATGATACGATACAACCTATCGTACAACCATGTCACATTCCTTTTGTCACGTGAAAATTTGGTCAAGTATGAGGCATGGATAATGTCTTCTTGACCATTACTTTCTCGATTCTTAAGTAGTCTAATAGAAATGGAAACTCCTTTCCATCGTAGTGTTGTCATACGTTTCTCAAACTCACTCATCGAGGGGCCCAAAAGATTATCTCTCTATAAATGTGAGGGACAAATTCCATCTTGACCATTCATATTCCTCTCGCATGAAAACCATTGATCCCGAACCAAGCCTTTATCATCACCCGGTCAAAGGTGACTTTTGACTAGGTCAAAGATCGTGACTCATCATGTAGGAATCCCGATGATCTCGTGTCAAAGGGTGTTGTGACACGGTTATATATGAGACAAGCTTAGGACTAAATCCATGCAATTTACTCATAGTGGGTCGGTCCAACACCTTTTACTCTTACAAGTGTCTATGACTTTGATTTGTATCTCCATACCTTATCAAAGTCATGCTGGTCTTATTTCATCTTCGCTCCCGTGTAGATGACCGACTAGGGACATTTAAGATAATCTATAAGATATATCCAGGGATACAGTTATCACTATAAACATGCAAATGAAATGATAACTAAAGGAGAATACTTTAAATAACATAAACGTTTAAAGTACAATGACCTGCCCCTAGGGCATAATTTCCGACATCAACAAATAAGAGTATTTAGACTGTTTGACAAGATAAGTGTTTAAAAAGAAAGAAGAATTTTGGAAGAGCTAGAATCCCTACCACATATTGATGAATTATGCATAGATATAGAGAGTAGAGACGGCCAAAACAAATTTTGGAGTCACCCAAATATGGACAAAAGTTGTTAGAGGAGAGTGTGGAATATATTGTGAATTTTCTCTCTCACTCTATGTGGTCCCTCCTACCTTTCTATTCTGTTTTCTCTTTTTGTTATTCCTTATGTCAGTATCCTATGATCATCGATGAATGACTGATCTGTAGAGTATATAACTGTAGCAATACAATTTCCATTATGATATTTACTTCTGATTTATTGTTATTTCTGAGTGATCATACCAACTGGTGCTTTCATTGAGAGAATTCATGGCTGAGAATACCCGCTTGAAGGAATTACAAACAGAGCAAACAGACTAACAAGTTTGTGGAAAATGCTAAGACTCGTTTTAATCGTCTGGAGAATTTCATGGAAGTCGTATTATTAAAGTTGGACAATCTAGACAAGAAGGCAGAGAGTTTGAGCTCGCTAGTGAAGATTGATACACCTATACCAAATACCTCCGGTTTTCAACAGAGTGTATATTTTACTTCACTAAACAGACAAGTGAAGTTGGACTTTCCTCGCTTTGACAGATCTGACGCGCTTCAATGTATTTTCAAGGCAGAAAAATGTTTCAAATATTTTGAGGTTTCGGAAGTTCAATGGTTAATTATCACATCGGTACATTTGGACGGTGATGTGCACCTTGGTTTCAGATGCTGAACAGGGCTAACCGCATTCCTCATTGGAACGCTCTCTTTCATGCTATTGAAGAGCAATACGGTCCTTCCAAATTCGACTGTGCTAGATCCCAATTGTTTAAATTGGTTTAACAAGGAAAGTTGGAGGAATATAATAACCAATTCATGGCCTTAGCTAATCGAACGATGGATCTGTTTGAAGTGGCACTACTAGACTGTTATCTAGGAGGATTGAAACCATATCTATGTCACGACATATTGGTGCAGAAACTACGCTCTATTCTACAAGCTATGACGTTGGCCAAGCTTTTAGCTGAAGCAGCAGAATGGAGTAAGCCAACTAAAGCTCATGGGCTCAGTAATTTTGGTGGAATTAATGCATCAAGTAAGTCCACGACCTGGTGGCTATAAATAGGATTAATCCACTACCTGTTATTTACATGATAAGTAAGTTTCCCATGTCATCAGACTATAAATTCATTTATGTAGGAATAAAATTCAGTACAACCATTTCCAGTTCACTTTCTTCTCCACTTCCACCTCCTTTTTCATTTATTCTGTAAAAACTCTTCTCATACATCAAACGGGGCATTTACTACGCAAAAATGTTCACAAGACATTCGCATGTTGCACGATCAATTTGATCAATTGTAGAAATGCATTTAAATCATTAATGAGAAACCTAAGAAATGTTCAAAAAAAAATCGAAAAATCAATTTTGGTGTGTTTGGATGAATTTTTAGATAATATTTTTTACAATTTATGATATAAGTATGTGAGAGGAGCTTCGTCTTGTCTTACAAAAAAGGGCTTCTAAAACTACGGTTTCAGTTTTAGAGTTATCCAAAAGCACTCTCCCTTTTTTTAATCTTCATTTTCACTCTCTCTATAAGGGTGATGGAATTTTTGGCAAGAAACGTGAAAGAACTATGAGAGAGAATATAAAATTCTAAGCATTTTATTAAAGCACAATCCCCACAAGATGAGGAGTATGATGAGTTGGAATATTTTTTTTAAAGAAACGTGTCTCTTGAACATATCATGCCCTTATCAATTAAGCTATATTTTATAAAATACATGTAAATTGGGAGTTGCAACACTAAAATTCACCAAATAAAGGTCACATCTTTATAATACTTTAAGGCACTTTTGGAAGGTTGCAAAACCAAAAGATGGGATGATCACTACTTTGTGGAAGGAAATGTAAGTTCAAGAAAACTCTGTATACTAAAAGGTGTTGTTCTTTATGAAATACTCCTCCGGTCCTAAATATAGGATAAAGTTTGTAGTGCAAATTGCACTACAAACTTTATCCTATATTTAGGACCAGAGGTAGTAGTTGGTTTTATTAAAGCTATGTTAGTTGATGAAATATGCGACAACCGTCCTAAATGCGCATTTATATACCAGAGTTATAGTGCACAGGCATCAAAATAGTTTGGACGACTTAATGACGGAATAAAACTTCCTTAAAATAACTTAGTTGAAAACATGAGGATAAATTTTTCGTGAGTGACATCTATCCTATAGGGGATCTTAATACAATAATTCAAAAATAGACAAATGATAAACGAATTAGTACAGTCCAACTACTTATACTACGAGTCTACGACAAAAGTCCCTTCTGCTGTAACCCTTACAGCTACATCTTTCCTCTTGATCCTAATCCACCACTGTCTCTTTCATGCGACACGAGTTCAAATGAATGAACCTCAAGGGTAACTTGATTAATCTCATATGCATGTATGAAGTATAAATGACAACGTAATATAGTTTAGCATAGAATAATTTACAGTAAACAAGTTGCACGGTAACCGCAGTTATTGGCCAAGGATCGTAGCCCTTTAGGACACGCAGCCCTATGGGACATGCAGCCCCAATCCATAGCTAGGATACAAACATGTAGATTATCTAGCAACCATGATTAGTCATACATGAATACATAGCTAATAAGATAACGGTTACCCACCTCAAGGTTGAATCCTCAATTTGTCCAAAGGTGTTCAGATTGGTAGAGGTGTCAAGGTATGTCTATAAATGTTTATCATTGTCATTAATCACTTTTTTTTACAAAGTAACTAACTACGCGAATTATTTTTAGAGGATTAAAAGTGGTTATTAATCCCTAAAATTCCCTTCATAAAAATACCCTTTTTATTTAAAAATTAATAATAATCCACTTTTCCCCTTATTATTAATTAATAATTTCATTTATTATTTATTCTCTTCCCTAATAATAATATCTATTTATTTTATTATTTTCATTATTATTTTACTAATTATCATTATTTCTCTACGATTATTTTAAACTCTCAAAGGCTATCCTACCACTTTAAATTAAGACTTTAATAATGCCACTATTACGTAAAATATGCTTCATAAAATGTTGAGTTAAATATTAACACTATATATATATATATATATATATAAAAGAAAAACTTTGGTTTTTGGCTTCAATCATATATATATACGTACACAACACAGCCACTCCAACTAGATGCCATGTTTATTTGTTTCCAACCCAACATCAAGGATGGACACAAGGAGGGGCTAGGGGTGGCCCCCCCCCCTAAAAAAAAATCAGTGGTTTAATTTGCAACTCATTTGCTTTCATGTATATCAACCTAGATATAAATGTCAGTCTTGATTTTGCATCTATTTTTTTTTATACACATAGTAGGGGAGGAGGACGGGGTTCGAACCCCTGGACATGGGGGAGAGGAGCCAAGCTCCCATACCACGCGCTTACTAAAGCGCTGGTTGATTTTGCATCCATTTGCTTTCATATTATATGTTTTAAAAAATAAAGAGGTGGGCCCACAACCTTTAATATATCCTCAACCCACTTGTTTTACCATTTTTTTCAACAAACTTACGGCTAATTTTGAGAATCAATAAGTTACTTAAAATCACTTCTTTTCATTACATTTCCTTCTAAAATTTATTATACATGATTTTATCTTTCTAATAATACTACTTTTATATCGATTAGAGAATATTTCTGAATTAGTATTTTGGACAAGTTTTGAGTTTTGTTAAAAGATGGCTATAGGAATATAGATGATGGTTAATAGTTCATTTTAATCAGTTTACTTTTGTTATTAATAATATTTTTAAAATCATATTGGTCATGAAATAATTTGCTATGAAGATAATCAAAAACAGGTTTCGAAATAGGATGGAAGACCAATTTCTTAATAATTCTTTGATTACATACATTGAAAAAGAAATTGTTTTAGGTTGTAGTACGGATTCAATTATAGATGAGTTTAACAATATGAAAACACATAGAGTAAGAGTCAAGTGAAATAATCTTAATTTCTATAATATATTTCTTTCAATTTTTTTGTATATTAGATTTTATCGTATTTCAAGTACTTTTATCTATGATATAGCATTTTTTTATTTTCGCCCCGACAAAGTAAAATTCTTGGGTCCGTCCCTGCCCAACATATTATATATATATATATACTTTGACAGTAGCTTCTTTCCTATAAGCAATGATGGCATATATATATATATATATATATATATATATATTATATCAAGGTTTCTCTTTAGTTTCTTATGTGCGTCGTTTCTGTCTAGAGATAAGCACAGTTTTAGTTTCTCTCTTTCTTTCTTTCTTTTTTTTTTTTTTTTTTTTTAATGAGCAATGATATATATCATATCAGTAAACTTGGTTTTTATTCCAAGAACATCAGTTTTACTTCAAAACTAATACTCATCTTTAATATATAAGATTAAGATAGTTACTTTGTTCAATACAGCAAAGTTTTCCTACTCTCTCCACAAGCAGCGACTTATACATATTCAAGACATATACAGCGATATATCTATATATATCAGTAAGGTACAAGGGCGGACCCACGTTCATCATTGGGGGCCAATTATGATGAAATTATGATAGCATCGGTAATAAGGCAATTATGATAGAATTTCAAAAAATAAGGCCTAGAAGGATGACATTGTAATGATTTTTATTGTAATATATTTTTTTTAATTAAAATATATGTACTTGAACTTATTGAGTGTCCACCCTTCATTGTAATTTATGTAGCTGCATTTCTAACGGTATTTAGCCTTGTTTTTCTAAATGACAGGTTTGTAAAATAATTTTCTCTCTTATTACATCATTAGTATTCACTTGATTTCATAAATATTTTTTTGATATATTTTTTTCTTGTTTATATTCTTTTGTTTTTTAATGCATTTAAAACTTTCCTTTTAAAAAAAAAAAAAGGGGGTGCGGCCCTCAAATCCCCCCCCCTTCGTAATTTTTTGGATCCACCCCTGGTAAGGTATCATTATATATGTATATATATAGAATTTATCGTTTCATACGTCACTGACATAAGATTATGTCAAGTCACCCTAAAACTACGTCGTTTTTGTGAGTTAAGGGAATTAATAACTGGGTCTTTTGTTTTTTGTTTTTGTATTTATTATATGAATTTTATCAAAAAATTCTTCATTAATTCCCTAACCCAAAACTACGTAGTTTTGAGAATTCATTAATTCCTCAAACCCCAAAACGACGTAGTTTTGGAGTGACATAATCTTATGTTAAGTAACATGACAAATGATAAACTCATATATCTCCGGGTCTAATTATAGGAGCACTTTTATAATGCAATTTACACTACAAAAATGTTCTTATAATTGGACCGGAGGTAGTATATTAGACACGATGACAGCAACCTTCTTTCTCTTTTCACAGGTGCAGCGATATGGGTTTATTATGCATATCTGAATACATCAGTAGTTATATCAGCAACAACATATAATCATAAGCTTCTTTTTCTCTAATCATCTATATATATCAGCAAGCTCCCTCTCTTTTATATATATATACTCACAACCACGCCAAGCCTCCTTCCCTCATTATATATATATATATAAACGTTAATACCTATATAAATACACATAGGAACACAAGCCAAGTTCTTCCCCATTACTCTTTATATATATATATATATATATATAAATATATATATATATATATGCAGTGTGTATATATCAACAACCACCAAGTTATTGTGCAGCGACATACCTCTGTTTTCAGACTTAAATGCAGAGCAAGAAATGAGTGAGAATGAACACTCTCTCACTCCCTCTCCTTCCTTGTCGTTGCTCTCTACTCTCTCTCGGCTAGGTCTGGTTTTGTTTGAAGCAAGGTGAGTGAGGAGGAGTCCAGGTGCAGTAAATATATAATACTCTGATGGTCCAGTTCAAGAGAAGAGAAACTAAGAAGTGGATGAGACGTGGGTGAGGCTCAAGAAGTATGGTCCTATAATCTCTGGCTACCATATCTGATTGCGTGAACGTGGTTTAATACTTAAAGCAGATGATCTTTCGCTGATCTTTTGCTGACTCTAATTCTCGGCGTTAACGTGTGTGCAATAGGGATTGATTCTGCTATTGCGTTTTGGTGTTGGTTGCTTCTCTTTTTCTTTTTTTCTTTTTCTTTTTTTATTTATTTGATGGGTTAGGAGATTTGAGAATGGATATAATGGGTCGGGCCTAAATGCTTCTGTGCATGGGCTGATGGAGAAGAAAGAAGAAATGGAATAAATAAATAGTAAGTAGGTATGGTTCTGCACAAAATAATATATGGGCCAAGTGATATTGCATGCATGGGCTG
The DNA here is from genome assembly GCA_019022655.1 of Acacia acuminata. Classification (NCBI taxonomy): domain Eukaryota; kingdom Viridiplantae; phylum Streptophyta; class Magnoliopsida; order Fabales; family Fabaceae; genus Acacia; species Acacia acuminata. The sequence continues at coordinate 160,673 of JAFJYI010000444.1, forward strand.
AATAACTTAATGGATTAAGAGTATTGGGCTTTGTTATTCAACGAACTCAATAGATGCTGCACGTCCAATATGATTCTTGGGCCAATGGAATAGGAAATATAAATTGTAAGAATAGGCTTTTATGTGTTGTGAAACAAACAATTATCCCACTTGATTCTGCAAGCCTCTTATTTGTAAATTAGGATCATTACTCATCTTGTTGCAATTACCGGATAATCATGGGAAATAAATCCTTAATTTCCCGTAAGGATTTTTCCTTCTCAATTAATTCATTTTTAAGTCATAAAATATTATCTCTAAAATATTTATGCCGAAAATTATTCCTTAATTACTTGTTCTTAATTTATGGGAAAATATGTCTTAAATCCAATAATTAATTTCATAATTATTTTACGGCAAATTTTACAATTCAATTTCTCATATAATATTCAAATATCAAATCCTAAAATTTGGGATGTTACAAAATAACATAGGACTATGGATCTTTGACTGACAAGCTATTTTACTTTAAGAGATATCACTCTAAGCTTTCACTTCATTATCTAAGGTTACTTGGAGAGTTGCAAAAGCAAAGTATCTTATTCCATAGTTGTTTCCTTTTTAAAAGTTGTCTATAGAGTTCATATAAGAGTTTGATTTGATTGGAATTAACCGTTGGAATATCAACTTCACAATTCTATCAGTCTATGATCCATTATTCGTCTGCTGGTCTCTTGTGCTATTCAATGTTAATAGTACTGTGCCATAGTCATTTATGTGAGCAACAACTAGTTTATGTCTCTAACATCTCTTAACTCATGAGAACTATAAATATGAATCTCATATAAATCATTGTAAGGTCTTAAAAAAAATGTAATTATAAAAAAGTTTTATGATAAGCGAACAATAGATAAATTTTAGTGCAAAAAATGACAATAAATCCATATTTTAACTCGCTCTTGAGACTTTTTTATGATTACATTCATTATTTAGAATCTCATAATTAACTCGCTCTTGAGACTTTTTTATGATTACATTCATTATTTAGAATCTCATAATTATTTTTCCTAAATTATTAACCAGTAACTATCAATGTCTCCTTTGACTCAAAACTCTTCACCGACCAGCTGCTAATTAGTTTCTTTGACCATGGCAATCTCAATCCAATAGTGACGAGGAAATAAAATCATTAATCTCTACATTTCAAGAAGGGGTAAGTTTTTATTATTTCTCTTTTAAAAGAAGGACTTGCCTTTTGTGTCAATGCTTCAAATCAAATCAAACAGAGGAAACGCCATTATTAAATAGTTTCTTTTTGTGATGAATATATTTTGAATCTGGTTTGAGATTCAGTAAAGCCCTAAACCAAAACTGAATTGACTCCATTAATTTTAACCCCACCACTATTGTTGAGTATCAATAATTGTGAACTTTGGAAGAGAAGCTGTAATTTATGAGGCCATGTAAAAGGATTAAAGGACAAGAGAAAGGCCAGTTTCCTTGTAACTTAGTGGTATAAAAGTTCTCTTGTAAATAAAAGGTTCATGATTTGATCTCACTTATAATTTCAAATATATATATATATATATATAATATTATTAATAATTTTCAAAATAAAAAGGGAGAATTAGATAGAAGGACCTATAGAGAATAATATTTATTGAGAAGGACCATAAAAATTGTAATTATTTAGAAGGACCAATTACCAAAATATAAATTTAGAAATACTAATTTGCCCTTGAAAGTGATTTAATTTTTTCCACCAAAATCGTCATTTTTGAACCTTAACTAATATCTACATAATCATATCATTATATCATTTAATTATTACTTGTAAGGTAGATATTGGCCCTTTAACTCTTTTATATCATTTAGTTTTTTTCTTGATTTACATAATTTTATATAAATCAGGAAAAAAAAACTCCATAAAAAAACTTTATCAACCAAAATAAAAATTAAATGCATTTCATATCTTATCATTATATAATTTAATTATTATTGGCAACATAGATATTGGCCCTTTAACCCTTTTACATCATTAAGGTTTTTTCTTGATTTATATGTAAATAGGGGGGGGGGGGGGACTCTATTAAAGAAACTTTATCAACCAAAATAAAAATTAAACGCATTTTTTATTTTGTCAAAACTAGCTGTGTAGGCTCAAAAAAAAAAAAATAAAACATTACTATATTGTATCAAAAATATAATATCATAATGTGTTAATGTCTATATTATCACTTAAAGGCACATACGCTCGTCTTTGAACATGACCTTATATATATATAAAACATTTCTTTAATGTTTATAATAAATTATAAAAAAATTTGAGTTTTTCCTAAAATTATATATTTATTCAATTAAAGTTTGTGTCAATTTTAAAAATAAAATTATAATTTTGACAAAATTGAAAGATGTTTGTGTTATTTTTTCTATAAATATCTATGATGAAAAGAAATTATGTTTAATTTAATTAAATTTATAAATTCATATTAGTTTTAAACATAAAATGTGAGAGAAAATGTAGGAGCTTTGATTAGGGGCAATTTAGTATTCTTTAAATTTTTATTTTTTTAATTGGTCCTTCTAAATAATTACAACTTTTATGGTTCTTCTCAATAAATATTATCTTTGTAGGACCTTAATTTTAATTTTCCCAAATAAAAATGTAGATGCAAAATTGGAAAGACATTTGTATAACTTGTTCATAACAAAAATAGACGAATATTATTATAGTTTATTAGCCCAACAATATGGTCAACTAAAACAATCCAATTATGATAAAGAGTCCAATTATCTTCATTAATCTCTACAAGCATGAAAAAGAAAAAAAAAAAGGCAACCTTGCATGCCCACACCATATGAGATCAAATCAAACAGAAAATAATAATAATAAAACATCATTATCAAATCATAAGTATGATTGGCATGAAGCATATGTGCCTGATATATAACTCTCTTATATTTTTTGTGGTTCCATTTTTTGAAGTGTATTTGCGTTTTAAGATCTTATTTGAATTAAAAAAAGTACAAGTTACTTATATTTAAATAATAAAAGTTGATGAATGTAACATCCCATTTTTCAAAAGCGGAATAATTTTTTTTTTCATCAGAGTAAAGCATCGAAGAAAGTTAAAGAGTGAGTAAGCGATATATCATTAACCGTGGCGTATCCATCTGTTCATAATGTACAAGTACATTTATCCGAGTGATGTCATCACGGTACAAGTCTAGAAATAGGATCTACAGCGGGTTTTTACGTGTCTTGTCTACTCTTACTCCGTCTTGAGTCCTTGATTCCGGACTGAAGCTATGGTAAGAGGCGAGGTTCAATACCCATTGAACCTCGTGTAACGGTTAACCTCATGCTTATGTAACAGTTTATGTATGAGAGATATTCATGACATTACAACAATAATCAATACAAAAGCCCATAACGAGATGTATGATTAGAAATACATAACCACGTATGTAAGATAATAGCGTATGTAACATAACCACGTATGCTACAACAATAGTAAGAACATAACCTCGTATGTGACATAACCACGTATGTAAGTCTTAGTCGATGAACACAAAAATATCATATATAACCATACAATAAGCATCAGAGCTAGTGTTACAGTACGTGAACGTACCTTCGTCGGTGATTGCGGTACGTACGTCGGTCGGATTGTGATCACGTATATCCTATAATGGTAATTTTGCATTTATTAATTCCCAAATAATATCCTAAGAGATATTTTGGCCACTAATGACTATTTTGCCCTTGGAACATTTATTTTTCACTTTATTCCCCCAAAATTCGTAGAACAACGCTGGTACTAAATCTGGGCAGCATTTCGTCTAACTTTGAAAAATCATAATTAATTCTACAAAAACCAAAACGCGAATCCGTAAAATTCCTTGGAATCCTCAGGATGTCTATTTTCAAGTAAAAATAATCACCTTTGCCCAGATTACACAAATCACTCCCAAGTTTTAAGTTTTGAACCTCTGCCCAGAATTTTTCCAGAAATTCGTAGCCTAACTTTGAGGATTTTTATCTCCCTGTACAGAAATCATTTGGACATGTTCTTGGCGTATTTAAAAATCCCTATATGTCTATCTTAACCATGAATGTTCTCAGAATTTTGTGACCCTATGTTCAATATGAAATTCTAGCGTTTTCATCACTGACTCCAGAAATTCCGAAACCGATGAAATTTCGCCAGAACTTCGTTACTTTGATGATTTTCTTCCAGAAATTTTGCCATAACTTCTCCTTCATCAATTTTTTGAAATAAAGCCAATTTTGACCATAAAACATGTAAATAAAATTATCCTAGCATATTTAAGATCTAAGCTACTTCTATCTAAGAATTTAAGAACTAGAACTTAAAGAACTTAAAGCTAGAGCTAGAGAACTTACCAAGAACTTTGCTCCTTCTTCTCCAATACTCTCACTCTCACTTTCTTTATATATTTCAGATGTTGTTGCTTTGTGAATTGGTGAGGATTTATGAATGCACTACCCCCTATTTATAGCAATTCTTGGGTTAACTACCTAGCAACTTCAAATCACTTTTAACCATTGGATCTAAACTTAATCAAAAAGTTTTAATCTTCACCCTTCACTAAAAAGCATGTGCTCTTGTGATGTCATCCTTGTGATGTCATCTTGATGACATCATCAAACCTTAGGTGTCATTGTTGATTAATTTACTTTAATGAAATCTATTTTTGGTTGCTTGATCAATTACCAATACTTTTGAATTCTGTGTATGTATCTTGATTAGTAGTTGGATATCAAGATTTATGGTCTAATTAGATTTCCCTGGTTGTACTAAGCTTATTCTTCAACGTTTGCAAAAATAGCCTTTACTAGGCTTACTTTGAAGTTAAATTATGTGAGTTCAAGATAAGTCCTTATATTTTCTCCAGGGTTCCTACTTCTTCACAACTATTTAAATTTGTATAAATCCTCACTTTATTTGTTGCTTTGAGTTTTTACTGTGCACATCGATATTTCTTGGATTTCAAACCATTATCAAATTTGCTTTAATTAATTTTTCTCTCTCCCTCTCATTGGTTAAGCTTAGGTCACAAGGATTAAGCTTTATCATAACTAATTAGAGCCTTTAGATAAGCTTTATGAGGTTAAATCTTGGCCCTTAGATCATAGTTGAAATTGTTGACTTTTCAAAGCTTGATTAACATTTGATTAACACCTTAATCAAAAAGCTTAATTATCTTTTGATTGTTGCATTATTGGTTCATGGAGTGATTTATGATTGTTAACAATTCATTAGTGCCAATCCTAATCCCTTATTGGTTCTTGACTTTTAATTAGCCTAATACACCTCTAATTAATGGCTATTAATATTAATTGTTAAAGAATTACCTAAATATTCCATTAGTGTAATTTTAATTGCTCATTAATTATTAGCAATTGCCCCTTAATTGTTCAAGTGTTTTGATAATTCTTTATGGCCTTCTATGAAATAAATATGAACTAAATATTAATTATAGGGTATTAGAAAATTTAGTCTCTTAACAAATTATGAAAATTGGTGTTTATGGTCCTTTAATTATGAAGACTTGCACAATTTATTTAATTTAGTGAATTTTTAGTTGGTAATTAATTGCCATTGATTTCTCTAAATTTATTTAGGTATTTTCATAACACTTCCTTGCTCTTTTAAATTCTACATAAACCATAGCTTAATATGGTATTTATTATATTTTATGGTATTTTATGATGCCTAACAAAATTTATTAAATCATTGGTTATTCTAATCCCTAGAAAATAGAATAATCACATCTCAAAATTTGAGACCACATATTCACCTATTTTAAATAGGCTTTTTCTATCAAAATATTGTATTTAAGATAAAAAGAAATTTTGGGTATTACAATGAATGAAAAGAAAAGTATATAAGTTTTGAATTTAATTATTTTCCTATTCTATTTTTAATAAATTCATTAAGTTAAATTATTTTACAATTTGAAATTTCGATTTGATTACCACTTGATTATAATCCAAAATCGCCAAACTCAAGATTGGTGGAACAATTTTTTTTATTTTTTTATTATTGATGTTTGTAAATTAGATAGATTTGGCATTACATATTAAGGATAGCGAAAATCTCAAGAAAATACCATTTGAATTTCAAAATCATAAATAGGTGATTTTCCAATATAACAAGTTGTCAATTGCTTTCTGTTCTTATTAATCTCATTACTATTATAGTCTACAGGATTTTGAAGTTCAAATGGTATTTTTCTGTCACTTTCCCTTAAGAATAAGTAAGGGGAAGATAAATATAAGATTACATAGCATTGTGCTTCCCTGCAATATAATGAGAATGGTGGATGCCGTCACCATACTCCTCTGAATATATTTGTCTAAAGTTAAAGGCAGTTTGATAAAGGTGATAAATATATTAATTAAAACAAAGCTCTCTTGCATAAAAAGGTCACTTGCTAGATTTGTGTTCTCTCTATGTTTATTCTTTCCTTCATTTCTCAGTTTTATCTTTTTCCTTTCTTTCCTGTCTTCTTCTGTTGATTCTGACGCTTCCCAGATCGTCAACATATATGATCTTACAAGGTCTTCATGCTCATATATAATGATAAATTGATAATACCTAACTTGTTCACTAACATCAGAATTGTGGATAAATTATAGAAAGCAAAAGCAGATCAATTAAAAATCAACGCCTAACCAAAAGAAAAATTACAGTTGAAGCAAGGAAAAGATAATTCCTTTTTTTTTTTTTTTTTTTTGGAAAGAAAAGGTCGTCCATATCATTTTTTAAAATCCCATCATAAATTGTATTAAATGTGTTGCTAGCCAACTGAGCATAGATAAATGGCGATCTCTTGGAACTAAAAGCTCTAAAGATTATGCAGTGGATATAGGATTTGTTTTTCAGAAAAGGAAATTGCTCTAACTTGTACACTTTGTTGTGTGATTTTGGAGGAATGAAAGCTTAACATCTTTTTACTATTTTTGTTTTTGAATATAAATAAATAATAGACGGCAACTTGCATTGGTTGACATCCATGGAGAATCAATGTAGATCAATTAAGAACAAAAACAAAATTGAGAATAAAGAATAGAAAACAAAAGCAGATCAATTAAGAATCAATGCCTAACCAAAAGAAAACTTAAACTAAAGTTGAAGCAAGAACAAGATACCTCCATTTTATTCCAAAAGAAAATATCAATCCATCATTGTTTAAAATCCTATTATAAAAAAGGATCAACTGATGCGTAGCTAGCCAACTGATCATAAATGGTAATATCTTGGAACAAAGAGGTAAGCTCTGTTGATTATGCAATGCATACAGTTTTTTTTACAGAAGAATAAATCGCTCTAACTTTCACGCTTTGTTGTTTGGTTTTGGAGGAATGAAACCTTAACATTGCTTGGAAATAACTGTGAGGCATATGGATCAAGTCGGGGGAATCATACGGGACATTACCAAGTGTTTGTGTGGTTGTGCCAAGAAGGAAGCTGATTATGTTTACAAGCTGGAAGAGAATTTGGAGTCACTGAAAGATAAATGGGAAGATCTCCAAAGCATGAAAGAGGATTTGAAGACAAGAGTTGATGAAGCTGAGAGCACACAAAGGATACAAATAGCACACGAGATCAATAGATGGCTGGAGAAAATTGACAACATTCAACAGGTATTTTGCATCTAAGCTGTTCTTTCTTTTTAAAATTTTCTTATTAGTCAAATTTTAATTTGAAGTGTTTTGAACATGATGAGTAGTCATCAATCAACATGTCCAGAAAAATTCAGAATGTATAGTACGGACATTAGAGAAAGGAAACAAGAAAAATAATATAAGAAAATTATGTAGAAAACTTAGAGCCCTGTAGTAAATTAAACTCATTCCCTAAAACTCTAAAGTCCATTTGTATTCACATTACAACACAAGGCTGCAAGAACATTCTTACTAAAATATAAATGATTTTTTTTTTTTTATGATTTTAATTTGATATGGTAATAGGTTGGGGGTTTAAAAACTAACTTTTGGTTCGATAGATGAAAATTGAAATATATGAAGGAGGTTTGCCTAACATATATTTTAATTTAAATGAAGGTTTATATAGTAGGTTTTCAAAACTAGGGGGAGGATTACTATAATTTATGTAAAACAAAAGGTCATTAGTGTATTTTATTCAATTTTTTAATGTTTAAACTCATACAAATAAACTAATGAGTGATGAATTTAATACAAGAAGGGATAAATTGAACAATATCATTTTTTAATTTGTATGTTATATTTTAGGATTAAGGTGTAATTTTAGCAATAAAGCCTTTTACCATGAGTGTATAGCATAATCAAGTTTTGAAGAGTGCAAAAATAAACACAATCTCTTAAAAACAGAGTGATTTTAACAATTTTGTTAAATTAGCTTTGACTTCCATCTCTTTTTTATGTGAGACATACTTGTTCTCCTTTCTACTTTATACGACGTTTGAGCCATTAACAGAATTGCTAAAATTGTTCCGTTGTTTAAAGATAGTGTCTACTTTTACACATTTAAAACTTAATTATACCAGAACCTCATAGTGAAAAACTTCGGTTCTAAAATCGCACTTTAATACTATATTTTAATATAATATTTATGCACATATTATTTAAATATGTTTAAATCTATAATTAAAATTATTTAAATGGAGAGAGTTCAAACAATTAGCTTATTAGGATACTAAATAAACTTATATTCCCCTGACTGCATCTCACATGTTTCATAGTCTGGAGTTGGGACCACACATTGCGCCATCTCACAAGCATAGAAGCCTCTTTCTTTGTATTCCTTTTTAATATAACTTCAAATTTTTGTTTTGGTGCTTTGAGGTATTCGAATCACATTCGGTGTTTTTCTCTTACATGCTTGCCTCTCTAATTAGAGGGATGAGACATTTTTTTTAGATTAAATTATATGTTGTATCCTAAAATATTTTTTGTACCTAGTATCTCAAATTAATTAATTTTCAAAATATTTGCTATCACAAGAAAAATATTTTTGAATGCAGAACTGAAAATTAATTAATTTCGAATCTTGGGTGTAAAAAATATTTCATGATGCAGCATATAATTTAATCAAAATAAATAAAATATATATTTAAAAAAATGTCTCATCCCTCTAATTAGAGGGACAAACATGTAAGAGAAAAACACCAAATGTGAACCCGGAGAGAAGGAGATAGAAGGAATGGGAAGAATGTTACCTTGTTTGGTTTAGTAGGTGGGGGAGGAGATCAGATGAGAGTTTTTTTAATTACTAGTTGTTTGATTTAAAATTCGATGGGAGAGGATGATTGATAGCAATTTACCATTCTACTCTAACATATTTAGTTATATTTTTTTATTTATATGTTATATAAATTAATTTAAAACTTATCTAATTAATATAATAACACTTTTATTTATAATAAATATAATTATATATATTTGTTTCAAATTATTGTATAATAATATAATTTTAACTATAATAGTACGTTTTATTATAATAAAATATATAATAGTACGTTTTATTATAATAAAATATTTTCATTTTAAAATAATTTCATACAGTATATTTTATTATAAAAGTAATATATTTTTAAAAATATATTATTTTAAATTTAATAAAAGTAATATATTTTCAATATGTTGATTTTTTATTTAGAATTATATTAACAAATTTTATAATTATAATATTTTTTATTTATGAAAATTTATTTTTATTTTAATCAATTTTATAATAATATTTTTTATTTTTAAAAATATAATTTTTATTTAAATTAATTTAATAATAATATTTTTTGCTTATAATAATATCTTTTATTTAAATTTGTATGAGCATATGTTATAATTATAATAATTTTTTATTCTTAAATATATCATTTTTATATTTAACTATTTTTAATTAAGATAGTTTTGTAAATAATATATTTTTATTTTATAATAAAATATTGTAATAATGATGATATTTTTATTTATCATAATATTTTTCATCATAATCATTATTAGAATATTACATAAATCATAAGAATAAAGTGGTCACCACATTTTGGCTCCTCCACAACCCTCCAATTTGGAGGGGAGCCAAAATAGAGGTGTTGGAGGGGAGAGGATGGAAGCTTTGAGGTCCTCTCCCCTCACAAAATTTCAAACCAAATGATAGGAGGGGCTTATTTTTCCTCCCCTTCCATCCGCTCCCCTCCAACCAAATAGGCCGTTAGATAATAAGATAACAACAGGTTTTTTTTTTTTTTTTTTTTTTTTTTTTTTTTTTTTTTTTTTTTTTTCGGAGGTCAAACTCTCTAGGTAATTTAGGGTTTGAGGTTAAAGATTTAGGATTATGATGTGGTGAGAGGGATAACTGAGGACACATCATATTTTTAAATTTATAATTTAGTGCTTGGTCTTATTAAAAAGTTACAATATTTAATGTTCTGTCCAATTAATATCATTCAACCATAAGGTTTTGGGTTTAGGTACTAGAAGAGCTTATTAGAACATAGGTTGCACGAATGAATATATCTATTGTCTAGTTCAGCCTAATATTAAGGCCGGATATGATTTCTAACAATTGGTATTCTCAAATTCCATTTTTCTACCAATGTTTTTAGACATAAAGAAGTTTAGGTAAGTTAGGTTTCAAAAGTTGATTATTAGGGATCGAAAATGCCTTTAGGATTAAAGAATTTATTGGAAAATTTTCTCATGCTTGTTGAAAATTGATTGGAAACTATGTTTAATTTAAAATGCTCCATACAAATTAAAAATAGAACAAATTAATAATTTATACTGAACACAGGAAGTAACAGATATTGAAGTCCAAGGAGCTAAAGAAATTCAAGACAAATGCCTAACTAAATGTTGCCCTAAGAATTGTAAGTCAAGCTACAAGCTAGGAAAGAAAGCTGCTAAGATGTTCAATAATGTAGATACTTTAGCAGTAGAGGGGAAAAGATATAGTGAAAATTTCATAATTGCTCACAGAAGACCAAGACCACCCGAGCTAATTGAAATGCCCCTAGATGAAGTAGTGGGATCAGATTTGATGTTTGATAAGGTATGGAACAGTATTGAAGAAGAGAATGTCGACATTATTGGTTTATATGGGATGGGTGGGGTAGGGAAGACTACCCTTCTAAAGAAAATTAACAATGAACTTGAGAAGAGAAAGCCAGGATTTGATTTTGTGATATGGGTGGTGGTGTCAAAAAAGCCCAACTTGGATAGTATTATGGATACTATTAGAAAATTTATAAGGATTGGGGATGACATTTGGACTTATTGCAGTGATCAAGATCAAAAAGCAGCAAAGATATATGGAGTCCTTCAAGAAAAGAAATTTGTCTTATTATTAGATGACATATGGGATCAGTTGGACTTGAAATCAGTAGGAGTGCCTCATCCAAAAGATACTAATTTTCAATCTAAAGTGTTATTCACAACACGATCAGAAAATGTGTGTGGACAAATGCAAGTTCAAAAGAAATTCAAGGTCCAAATTTTAACAGAGAAAGAAGCACTTGAGTTGTTTTGTATGAAAGCTGGTGAAGAAACTCTAAAATCACACCCAAACATTCCAAGGCTAGCCAAAAAGATGGCAAAGGAATGTAAAGGGCTACCCCTTGCATTGATTGTACTAGGAAGTTGCATGGTCGGAGTGAAGAGTGTTAAAGCTTGGGAACATTCAATAAAGAACTTAACAAGTTCTTTGTTGACTGCACCAGATTTGGAGAAAAAAGTGTACACTATCCTTAAATATAGCTATGACAAATTGGATGTGATACAGAAACGATGTTTCTTGTATTGTGCATTATACCCAGAAGATTATGAGATTCTAGTTTCCGATCTCATTGATAAATGGATGTGGGAGAAATTTCTTTGTAAAATGAGTGTTCAAGATATACGTGATCATGGTGAGTCTGTTATTGAAAAGTTGAAGCTTTCGTGCTTGCTAGAAAGCGTTGAAGATGATTTTTTTGTATCTCGTACAGTTAAAATGCATGATATGATTCGTGACATGGCATTGTGTTTATTACCAGAAGATCCTGATAATATGGAACTGGTGAAGAGGATTTCGATCACAAATGACTGGGAATCACAAAAATGTATGGATTCTACAAATGTGACAACACTAATTTTATTGAAAGAGATACAATGTCAGGTGGAAGATATTAAATACATGAAGAGATTAAAAGTCTTGGAACTTCATGTCTGGGGACGAGAATTGGTAGACATTGGGGGTTTAACTTCTCTAGAATATCTTTCTCTTACCAAGAATGGATTTCCAAAGCCAGAGTTTTGGATCAACTTGCAATCCTTGACAAATGTAAAATTTCTGAGCTTTCAAACTACATCAAAGTATTATGTCTCGGGATTGGAGATTCCATTGGGAGTGCTATCAAGTCTTCAACAATTAAGAGTGTTTAGACTTCTTGGCATCTTGATAAACCCATTAGAAGAGAGAAGAATTTTAGAAGAGCTGGAGTGCCTGCCAAATATTGAGGAATTATGGATAATTATCCAGAGCCTAAACAAATTATTGGAGTCAACCAAATTGCAAAGTTGCTTATACAACCTTTCTTCTTTATGCCCCTACCCGAATGAGAAGCCTTTATTATCATTAGGGTTCGTGTCAGGATTAAAGAAACTGCAGCAAATTGTTTTAACAAGGTTGAATATTAGATACGATCAATATCCTTTTATGCTTGAAACATGTTGGCTAGCCAGGCTCCGAATGGTGGAGATGAATTCGTGTCAAGTAACTCATGTGACATGGCTCAAGTATGCTCCACTCCTTCAACGACTTAAGATTTATGCATGTGAATCAATGGAAGAAGTGATAAATGAGGGAGAAGCAATAAAGGATGAGAATGTGGATTCTTCTCTTGTATTCTCTTCTCTTGTCGAGCTGCGTTTGCAGCAGTTACCAATACTTAAGAGCATTCATAGGGCACCCTTACCTTTTCCTTCCCTCAAATCCGTTCTCATACATAGTTGTCCAAAGCTGGAAAAGTTACCCTTTGATTTCAAGTCTGCCAAACATAAGTTGACTCTTATCCAAGGACAACAAAATTGGTGGGACGGTTTGAAATGGGATGACCCCACGGCCAAGCACAAATTCCAATCAAAGTTCAAAAAGTTATGTTGAATAAGAGGTAAAGACGTTATTTTAATATATATTATTTAATTTATTTAATCTTTTTTACTTTCATATAAAATTATTGGTGCTTTTAACTAATTACCTGCATATGTATGATATCATTGCAGTTTGCAGTTCGACTTACGTATAAGTATGAGCATGTTTCATTCTCCCACTTTCGTGTTTGAAGACTTTGGTGTGGCTGAACTTTAATTTTAGACTTAAAAATAAAACAAGCCATGTATTGTGTGATTGATGTAACACTACACATGTACTATTCCCTACTTCCTAGTTAATAATTATATCTGTGCTCTGTGATATATCTTTAATCTTTATTTTTATTTTAATTAGTTTGTCTTTTTTTAATGCCAATTGGCATAGTTTGATTAATTATTTCACCATTTGTTTTGAAAATTTATAGAAAAATACAGCAGAGAACCTTTTTTATTCTAAGCTTCCACACAACCTTTTTCTCATTCTCTCAATATCTATCTCTCCTTGTATTTATTCATGCTCCATATAATTTTGTTTGGCTAAAGTATGCGTTCGGTTTTCTCCACACTACTCGTCGACCAAGCGATGGCATTTTCACTCTTTCCCCTCTCCTTTCATGTCTTCCTTTCAATACAAAAAAAAAAATATTGAAGAGGCAATGTTATTGCTAATACTTCATAATCAAGTCCCACATAAAGAGAGAATAAGTAAATGGAAATGCGATCTGTGATAGAAATCGACATAGAAAAAATGCGTGTATATGTCTATGATAGGGCAAAACTTTATAGCCTATGACGACTCTGCAAGTTTATGTTTCATATCAAGTAATAAAGTGAAAGTATCGTTCCCACAAGGACTTAGTAACTAAACTTCAGTTAAACATTAATTTTACATTTTCGTTTAAGTTGAGCAACTCAAATTGACTTTATTAAATGAAAATAAATTTAAAATAAAATTAAAATAAACAAGCTACCACAATAATCAAATGAGCAACCGGGGTCATTAATCCCTTGTTAGCTTCATAAACCTTGATTTTACTAATTTAATTAGCCTTAATATCAATTTTATTAATCTCAAGCTATAAGTTCCTACCAGTCTACAACCCTCTCTTAAGTGTAAATTGTTATGTCTAACATAATTACTCAAGAGCCAACAAAATTCGAACACGCTCTTCAACAATTATATGGGGTCATTAGGTATATGTCTATCCTAATTGCAAATTAAATCATAGTCTAATCTCATATTACTTAATCTCATAGCCTAATTAAAATTCCCTTCGTCGAGGTAAATTCTAATGCTCAAATTTTTATTCAATGATGGTCAATCACTAAATAGATAAAGCTAAACAAGATTAAGTAACCAAAATTGACATTAATTATAACTAGATAATAAAAACAAAATATAATCTGCCCATAAAGTTCATAACTCCTCCAGGTGCAAGGAAAAATTAGCCACAACTACTATAATTAAATCCATCTATCACAGCACAGAAAATTCCAGAAATCATTTTCATATAGAAAGGAGAAGAGAATTAAAACCAAGGCAACAAAATCACTTTGCCTCTTGTTTGTCCGTCGACTCCCCGTGCTAAAGAGATTCTCGAAACGGTGAACCGCAATCTTCGATTAGCCAACTCTGTTTCTTTTCTTCAATGCTCCAACTCATGGCTGTGTTAGTAATAGTGAGTGAGAGAGATGAAGTCCAACGACAAAGATGGTGAGGCATGGTCGAGGAGACGACAATGAAGGTGATTTGTGAAGGTAATGGTCGAATCTCCAGCTTAGGTTTGTAGCATTGCTTGCTGGATGGTCGAATCTCTAGCTCATGTTTGTAGCTTTGCTTGCTGGTTTTAGTCTGAAACTCAAGCTCTGTTCATAGCGGTGGAAAAAAGTTACAGCTTTGTCGCCGGCGATTATGGTGATCAAGGTGTGAGTCACTAGCAACGAAGAAGGTAGTGCTTGGTGATGGCGTTCAAGGTAAAGGTCCTTCTCCTTTTGCGGCGCCCTAAGCTTGTCTCTCAGCTCCCTGTTTCCTCGCGTCTGTTTTCTTTTTCTTTTTCTTTCCCCCTTTTCCAGATCTATGCCTTCTCCCCTTTTTAGACTTAGGTTTCCACCTTTTTTTTCCTAAAAAATTGTGGGCCCCATTGCTATTCAGTCCAAACAGTTCCAATATCCCCCAAATAAACATTATATAATAATAATAGTAATTATATTGATAATAATAACAACTTTTTTTAACTTAATTAAAAATTTATCTTCTAAGTTGAAATCCCCCAAATGATGCACCGAGATTGATATTTCTTAAAATGTTAAGAGAATCTCCTTGATTTAGTATTGATAACTTTGCAAATAAATCAAAATATACCCCAAATCTATTAAAATTAGGAACTCATCAGCCACCTGTGGAATTGGTTCATTTTTTTGCTAATATATGCTTTAAAGCGATAACTTGTGAGATCGTTGGCCAAATTAGTTAGATATATAATGAACTTATTATCCAAATTCAGAAGTATCAATATAACTGCGAACATCCTTAACTGAGAAGATGAGTGCAAAAACCGTACAACAATTGGTGGAAGGTATAACATTGTTTATGAATTGGGAGATTGATGGACGATGCAAGCCGGGAGAAGATGAAGTTAGACCTTCCAGTTGCTGAGTTGATCGAGTTAACTTAACCATCACAAGTACTACTTAGTCAAACAAAAAGAAAAGGGCAGAAGGACGTTTCTACTGACTGGCAATGGTACTCGGATATGGGTGGCATTTTCCTATATTCTTAAAACAATTGAGGGGCTTTTACCAAAACATTGACATTTTAAAATTTCTATTTGGTCATGAGTTATGGATTTGGGATTTTGCGTATTGACAACACCTTTTTGGAATTTTAGAATTCATATGGTTTTTTAAGGGATTTTCTCCATAATTAATGTGGCAAGTAGTGCCACGCTTTAGACAAAAGGTATGCTGGAAATGTTATTCATAGCATAATCTCATAATTGAGACAAAACTATATATTGCCAAAGAATACCTCAAAGTATAAATTCCAATGCCTTAAAAATTATATATCTTCTTCTCAGCATCCTTTATCCAGGGGATCATTCTATCCTTTCTTAAAACAAACTCATGAAGAGACATATCTAAAATAAATAATTTCAAATAGAGCGAGCGCGAGGGCCATCATGTCACGTGTACTATTATGACACCTAATAAGCTTATTCCGTCTATCACAATGTACATACACAAACTATGGCATGTTTTTATAAATAATAAACATGCCGGAATTTAATCTTTACTCATTATCACTTATACATCTTCAATTCTTCATCGCATTCTGTTTTGCACAACTTCATGCACTCCCCTTCTTTGTGCTCACATACCTGTATGATTGGTTGGGGGAAGGTAAGATTGTGTGTTAGAATGATTTTCAAAACCATGATCTCAAGAAAAATAACCCAGATACTTTCATTTTTCTCATAATCAATTTTTCTATCAAAACTGTAGTTTTGTTGCAAGCCATTCAATCACTCTCTCTTCTTTAGAATATATTTTTGACAAGAAAACCAACGTTTTAAGGTGGAAATCATGGTTTCAGAAGCTATTTTCCAAAATCTATTTTTTAAAATCATTTTTATCGTTTTAAAGATCCATTAGTCTCCAAAACTAATCCAAACTGACTCTCTGATTAGTTGGTTCGCGAGAAAGCAATTATTACCTCACCGTCAAAGTCTCAAGATTCAAAAGTCTTGGAGGTAATATTAAAGCATATACCTCATAAAGTGAATGCCATGGCTGATGCATTAGCCAAGGAGGGTTTGTCTAAATCATCTTTGTTGACTGTTTGCCCGGAAAATCTTAGGGTGGTGTTTACAAATGATTGTATGGGACTTGATCCCCTTTTAGCTAATTCTAATATATAGAGGCTCATGCCTCTCTTTCTTACCCCCCAAAAAAAAAAAAAAAAAAAAAAAAAAATTCAAAAGTCTTCACTTACACACCTGTAATATTACTTCTATATCGATGGGTTTAAGGTGCTAAAATAACTTTCAATTTTTGTTAAAAGTGTAGCAGTAATCATAAACTATTTTTTGAACAAAAGTAACAATAAATTTTTAAAATTGAGGCAAAACCATTAAACCCAACTAATGTCCATATATTACAATGACAAATATTAATCTTTTGGCCCTTAAAGTTGTTACTAAATTATAACTCAGTCTCTGAACTTTTGACTCGCTTACAACTTAGTCCCTGATGTTTATGAGTCATGCTATATTGCAAAAAAATGTTAAAAATGCTGTTAAAAATTGCTTAGTTTGATTTTACATAAATTAAAAAAAAAAAAAAAAAAAAAAAAAAAAAAAAAACAACAACAACGTCCCCGTCTTCGTTGACTCACATCCCCTTTGTCTCTGTTTTCCAAAAACCTCTTTGGGCATCCTTGTGTTGCAGATAATGTTATAATTTAAGATATATGTGGAGGCTTGGGAACATTCAATAAATAACTTGACAAATAAGAAAGTATTTTCTATCCTTAAATTTAGCTATCATCAGATAGATGAGGCACTAAAACATTGTTTCTTGTATTATATACCCAAAAGATACCAAGATTCAAGTTCTCGATCTCATCGATGAATGGATATGGGAGAAATTTCTTTATAAAGATATGATAAAGAGTATAGATGATATGCATGGTCATAGTGAGTCTATTATTGAAAAGTGTTTTTTTTTTTTTGAGGCCCAAAAAAGTCAATTTTATTACCAATGAAAAAGCAAGTATTACACACACACACACTAATAGCCGAAGCCAAATAAACCCTCAAAAACACTTGATATTACAACATAACACACTTCTTACCAATACAAAAACAATAAAACCAAACAAACAAACTATATTAGTAACAAAATTCTATCACCTAACCCACTCCTTCTCCATCATTCATCTTAAATGTATTATCACAAATATCCTTGGCTAACACAGAGTCAGATCATAATGTTGCTTAAAGAAGATGGGGTATAATCCAGCCAAACATGCTGGTGAATCTTCTTTGCTGCATCAGCTGCTAACCTATCCGCAGCTTTATTGCCCTTCCTGGACACAAGGGATACTGAAACTCCTCCCAATGGCTCAAGTAAACCAAGGATCTCTCTCAATAAGTCCCAACTCCTCCATTCACATCCAGTTAGAGTTTTATCATTTATCAATCTATACAAAACCTCACAATCTGTTTCAATAATTACCTAAGATTCATGAAATATATTTCAATGTCGTAAAGTCTCCACCAATGCTGTACACTCTGTCATAAAAGAGGTATATGATTTCACATATTTCCCCAAACCCCCCAACAAACTCACCCTTGTAATTTCGCAGACCACACCTATGCCAGTCTCACCAGTAGACACCTTAAAAGCACCATCTACATTAATTTTAACAGTCCTAGGTGCATCTAGTTAGCAACCTGATATTAAAAGGATAGAAGATATCGAAGTTCAAGAAGCCCAAAAAATTCAAAACAAATGCCTAAGTAAATGGTGTTCAAAGAATTGCATGCAAGCTACAAGTTAGGAAAGAATGTTGCTAAAGTGCTTGAGGATGTAAATGAATTAGCAACTAAGGGGAAAAACTTCGGTAATAGGGATTTTGTAACACCCCTAATTCTTACTATTTATTATGTTCATTGACATGTAGTAATTTAGAATATCATCAGAGTTTATGGAGCGGTAGTGCATATGAGATGGTTTGAGCGGATAAGTAACTAATAGTACGTGGCTATAATTTAAAACTAATCACGGTTAAGCTTGTCGGTGATAATATCGGTACAATTATCCAAGCATTCAGTTAACTAACTAGCTATCAGTTTAATACAGTCCAATAATATATTCAAAAATCCTTCCGAGTCTCTTCACGATCTTACACGTATTGCTTACCTCTTGCTCCATATCCTAACCCTCCTGATCCTAAAGCTATGGTTAAGTCTAAGATTCAATTAATTTGAATTTTAGAGTAACAGTTAAGCTCACATATGTAAACACCCTCTCTTGTACAAGCATTTATCTAACTATTATTAGAGTATAAGCCCACAAGCATCGAATAATTTGGACGACTTAATTGCGGAATAAAACTTTCATAAAATAACTTGGTTCGAAAACATTGAAAACGCGAGGATAAATTTTTCGTGAGCGATATCTATCCCATAAGGGGGATCTTAATACGTAATCCAAAATGTTAAGACAAAAGATAAACATTTAGACTAATAGTCCTGAATGATAAAAGATAAGCTTCTACAGTAATCCTTACTGCTGCGCCTTTCCCTTCGTGCCCGATCTACTTCTTGTTTCCTTAATACGGTCTGGAGTTCAAATGAATGAACCCCAAGGGTAACAATTAATCTCATGAACAGATATGAAGCATAAATGACAATATAGCACATGTTAAACATAGAAGCATTTACAAGTAAACAAGTTGCACTGTAACTGTAGTTAACGGCCAAGGACCGCAGCCCTTATTAGGACATGCAGCCCTATGAGACACGCAGCCTCAATCCATAGCTAGGAAAAACATAACATGTAAATCATCTATCAAACCTGATCAGCTAATACATGAACACATACATACATGCTAACAAAATTACAGTTACCCACCTCGAGATTAAATTCTTAAATTTCTGTCCGGTAGGTGTTGGGATCGGTCGAGGCATCTATGAAATCCTATAAATGTTTATCATTGCCATTAGTCACTTAATCGCGTCGCAACGTAATTAGCTACGCGAACTAATTTTTAGATGATTAAAAAAATGAACTAATACGTAAAAATTCTCTTACTAGTAATACCCTTTTTAATTATCATTTAATTAATAATAACACTCCTTTGTTTATTATTAATTAATAACTCTCTTAATTATTTACTCCTTTTCTTTAATAATAATAACAATATCTATTTATTGTTATTATTTATTTATTCTATTTTACTACTTATTCCTTCTTTCTAATAACAATAATAATAACACTTATTTACTCTATTATTATTATTATCATCATCATCATCATCATCATCATTTTATTTTATTTATTATTATTTCTCTATAATTAATTTAAACTCTCAAAAGCTATCCTAACTCTTTAAATTGAATTTAATAAATGCTCACATCACGTAAGATATGCTTCACTATATATATATATATATATATATATTATTTTGTAAATAATAATATAAGTGAAATAATATAGGAGTTAGTTAGATTAGATCCTATTATATAGTTTATAAGTACTAACATAAAAATACCTTTGTTTTTATTATGATATATATATATACATATATATATAAACTAACACGGTGAACTCCCTTTTTTTCCTTCCTGGTACGCACACAAACGCATAATATATATATATATATATATCTCCCAAGTTTTCTATCATCTCCTTCCTTCCCATTCTTCTCACATGTGCAACGAAAGGGAAAAAACAACATGACAGTAACCTATATATATATATATATGCAGCCACGACAACCTATATATATCTAGCAGTATATATGCATACAGTGTGCAGTGAAAGAGAACAACTCAAAACACTAACACAAGCTGAACCCATCCCTTGTTTTCAGTTTCTTTTTGCAACCACACAAAACTTTATTTCAGATGGTTTAATACTTATAAACTTGCGCTGAATGATGGAAACCTGAGGGATGAGAGATGCGACGCCTTACCTCAGGTTGCTAATATACACGTTATGATCATCGCTGCAACCAACCCCCTTGTTTTCCAATGCGTTATGCAGAAGGAAAGAATAGTTGAAGCTCTTTCTCTTGGACTCTCTCTTTTCTCTGCATTTCTGTCTTACTGAAGATGAGTAGGGATATATATACACTAAAGGAACCTAGGATTCTAGGTGAAAGCAGATTTCGAGAGTAGCAAAAATGAAATCCACTTTCATCCATGGTACAAGCTTGCCTAACCAAATAAAGCACTGGCTCTGCGTTTGGTTCAGTCTCCCTCTACAATGCAAAATGACGTTGCTGATATAGGTTTCTCTTCTTTTCTTTTCTTTTTTTATCTAATGCCTTTCTATCTGATGCTTTTTGGGTGTTCTCTTACCCTTTTTTTTCTTGTTATGTAGCGTTAATTTAGGAGGGAGCATGGGCTTAAGAATTTATTATTGTTGGACCGAAGGGAATGTAGCAAGTGAGAGTGAATGATGCAGTTTAAATGGTTCAGGAAAGGAACCTGAATTTAAGAAGGCGACATGGATGGAGTCAGGAAGAGGCATTATTACACCCCTACCGGCCTCGCCCTTTCGGGTGGCGGGTTAGAGGGATCCTTTTCGTTTATTACCTTTCCTTTGTTAATTTATCACTTTAATCATATATCAGAGTATGCGCGGCAGAGCATATGATCGGTTTGGACAACTCCAATATACTGGTAAATGTACAAACAATTCAATAAAGTAATCCCCGTAGGGTTAAGAGTACAATAGTCCAACGTAAATATTGGGCAATCGATAAGTTCATACAGTCATAAGAATATACATAGTGAGAAAAAGACTTCCATACATCTTCAAGCTTCGTCTTCATTGCTCTTACCCGTATCCTTTCCACAGTCCAACCGGCCTATCGCCTTACACCTGTATCTTTTAAACCAGTTTAGAGTTCAAATTGAACCCCAGAGTAACTGTTAGACTCATATACAATATGAATGCACTGCATGCAATGCCAATCACAATCAAGAAGTACAAATAAACCTGCTTCTTGGCACAATAAACCGGCATGTATCACCTCCGCAGGACCGCCTGGTCAAGACAAGCCCCCAGAACTATCAGCGCTAAGGGCCTCGGTAGTCAGGGCTGCAGTCCCCTACCGACCCCTTGAGGCCTCAGTAGCCACCTATGAACATACAGTCAAATAGACCCTACCTACCTCATATACCCCGGACTTCAATAGCAACCCAAGGACACAGAGTCTCTTAGGCACTACAGCCCGTACATGCCCTCGGACTTTAGCAGTAACCTAAGGACACACAGTCCACTAGGTACTACAGCCCGACATATCTTGGACTTCAGCAGTAACCTAAGGACACATAGTCCACTAGGTACTATAGCCCAACTCCTACATCATGATAAAACATACATGCAAGAGCAACATAGAGTATGCAAGTCAACAGTTACTACCTGGCACGCCTCAAAATAGTAAACTCTTCCCTTGGTGTTTGAAAATATGATCCACACGTGCAATCACCCTAGATACAGCAAGAACATCATGCTTTAAGTCATGTATACAAGCTTCACTTCATGTTCCATAAATTTCACCTAACTCCAGAATTTTTCAGAAACGCTGACCCAACTTCACCGATTTTTAATAAATTCTAGAAAAATCCGATTAATGTTAAATCAGTGGCTATTGATCCGTTAGGATATATAGTTTACCATAAAAATAATCCCCAAAGTCATCTGGGTTCGAAACTTGTCCTTATTCCCAAATATTAGCAACTGGTCTGAGACCAAATCCAGGTTTTTAGGTCATTTTCAACTTAAAATATCTTTTGGTTGGAAACTCCAAATGACACAAAATATTATATCAAAATCATCCTCAGGATTTCTACTTTCAACATGTAAAATTTCAGAACAATCAGAATTTATTTACTATTTTAAACCACCAATTTCTGCACGCTGCCCAGAAACCGTAAGGACGACAGATTTTCGTATAGAAAAGACTTAAGCTCTTAGGGTTTGGAAAAGGGTGATCACACTTTACCCTACAAAAAAACACCTTATGGACTCATTGAGGACCATAGAAATATGAAAATCCTACTGCTTCCTCAGGAAAACACCATTGGGCAGAAGTAAGAGTAGCTAGGTTGTCGGTTAGGGAGCTTACCTTAGGATTTCGGTTGCGAGTGCTTTCCTCTTCCTTGGAGCAAGACCTTCAGCTAGACCTTCCTCTCCCTCACCTTGAGCTCATGTTGGCTGATGGAAAATGAAGGGAGAAGTGTCCTATTTATAGACTCCAAGGTGGGGCCCCTTATCCAACCTTGATCACGATCCAACGGTTGAGAAAATTCCTTGGATTTTAAATTATTATTTCTTGCTTGCTTCTCAAGTCTTCTAGAGGGATCTTTTGGGAAGATGGAGTGCATTCCAAGACCCAAAAATGATATTTCAAAATTTCCCCGGTGGTAGCCCCCGAAGTTGCTTGTTGTAGGTTTTTGGCCCAGGGGTAAAACGGTCATTTCGCACTGCTTCTTCTCCAAGTCAGCGGGACCCACCAAATCTGCCCTTAGATATGTCATAATGAGTCATAATTACTTATCATTTCATTGTCATGTCAGTTTCAAAAGATGTGGTCCAGATTAAATCAGATTATTTTATCTTTCTCTCTCATCATAATTACTTGATGTGACCATTTCTTCTCTCTTCATAATTACATGATGTGACCTTTTCTTTTCCTCCAAGTCACTTCCTCTTTCCTCTGGGCCCACCAATTTTGTCCTCCCTTTGTGTCCAGGGGTCTGGGCCAGACTCCGGTAAACCCTAACCGGTCCCGCTTAGCTCCTTTTTGTCGGTCACACTTTTCCTCGTAACTCGTGCCACTCAACTAGACTTTTATGGGCCCGGATCATCAGTCTCTTTTCCTTGACCATAGGTGGACAGAACAAAATACCTTGGGGAGCAAGAAATCTTTATTCCAGTACCTCAGATCCACCTCGTAATGCGTACTACCCGATAATCCAACTTTTGGCCCCGAAATGCCACGTGTCCGACGTAGCACTACTACTATTGACTTATCCTTCTATACTGGGTCCAGACACATGTTCTCTCTCTCTTCCCTTCTTGTTCCTTTCAAAAACGCAGGTCATCCATGACAGCCCTGAAAATGCCGTATACTTACCTGTACTGGCATATTTTCGCTCAACTAAGTGCCCTATACCTCAGGACATAGTTGGGCGGCATCTTTTCCGACCAGACTTATACGTATACATCTTCTGTGCCCATATTAGCACCTTAATTCCACAGCTTCAGCATACTAGGTCTACTGACCCGTATAGCCGAGTTACTTAGTCCCAGAGAGGCTTCCTAACTCTCGTCCTTCTTGGGACTCCTCCCAAACTAGGCCTAGTTGTCCATCTATTTCCAACTTAATCTCACTTCTCAGGGTTCAAAATTCAGGATATTACAGGCATCAGTGGACGAAGCCATGAAGAGGCACCGATGGACGGAGCACGTGAAGAGACGCCGGTCAAAGCGAATGTTGGAAGAGGTTCATCAGAGCGTAGTTTCTGGCATGAATCTGATAGAGTTGTTTCAAACCATTTGGTGCTTAAACTAAGAAAGGATTGGTCTATGTGGTTCAGTCATAAGTCACCATGAAAAACAAGGAGACTTCCATTAGACTTTACCCAGCCTAGGCAATGGTGTTGGTTATGATTAGTTTTGATGATATCTTATATAGATGTCATTATTAAAAGCAAAAAGATTGAATAATATAGTTATCTCCTACATTGACTAACTGCTGTATTTAATGTAGATTAATTCAAGTTGAATTATAGAGATTAATCAAGAAGGAGATATTAAATTTTGCTACTTTGAGCTCAACATCTCAAGGATCTCCTTCTCTGACTCTAAGTTCGACCTTTTCAAGGCATGACATGTGTGGTCTTTGGCGATTTAATAGTCAAATTTAATATTGGGAGAAAGAAGGGCAAAATTGCTACTTTTGTAAACTTCCGGGCAAAATTGCTCCTCAATAAAAACTTCGGGGCAAAATTGCTCCTCAATGAAAACTTCAAGGCAAAAATGATACTTAACTCTTATTGGGTTGTTGAGGTGGCATGCCACGTGGACAATCAGTTAAACTTAACGGTTAAAATTAATGGAGGGGCTAATTTGCTACCTTTTTCAGACTTCCGGGGCAAATTTCGTACCTTTTTCATACTTAGGGGCAAATTTGGTACCAAAAAACCTTCGTGTCGAGCGCCCCCTTAGCAAAACTTAGGGGTAAATTAGGCATTTAACCCTAAATTTAATTATAAAAATATATATATACAGCATGTTGTTGTTGGCCTAATGTTTCTATATGTACTACTTTGACCAAGTTTCAAATAAATTCGATATTCGAGTAAAAGAAATTCATATAATATAATTTTCACACCTATTTGAAAATTTTTAGAAGTGCTTAATTAGCTTGGTTTGAACAACATTGTTTAAAAAGTTTAGATCACTTTTGATTTCTACTAACAATTTAAATTAAGAAAAACATTACATACATGGGGAGCACATGTAAACGAAGAGTAATATACCTCTTGCTTGTTTTGGATACCTTTGAGCCAAAAACTCACCTCATTGTTTTTTTTTTTTTTTGCTTTTTGTTTTTTTTTTTGCTTTTGTCTGTATCGCATTTAGTTTAATTCTTAATTAGATGTTTGTTGCCCAGGTCAAGTAAAGAATGAGAATATTTTTAATTAGCACTACGAAGATATAGTGATAGCTCAACCAATGCAATACACCTTCCCAAGCATGCAATAAACAAGAAAAGAACAGTTTAAGAATAGAAGGGATGCATTCACCAAAATGAAAAATAATCAGGGGCGGACATATGGGGGGGCATGGGTGGGCGACCGCCCCCAAGAAAAAATTTAATAGGAATTTTTATATATATATAAAATATTATATATATCATATTCAATGGCACTCTCCTTTCTATTCACGCCGCCACCGACCTCTTTTCTCCCCCTCAAGTCTCAACGCCATCGACTCCAGTCTTCAGGCTTCAGCGAGGCCATCGACCTGATACTTATGTCGTCTTCAACTTCAGGTATCATTGTTTGATTGTGTCTTTGTGAACTACCGATTACATCTATTCTCTCCTCGGCTCCTCCCTTCCCTAATTCCCTTCTCTTTGACTCTTTCACGGAAATAAATACAAGTGCAGGAAGTAGAAGTGCTAAAGTGCTATGCGTGTGCGTCTCATCATAGAAAGAGGATTGATTTTCAAGGAAATTACAAGGGAGCCAATAGGTTGCTTTTGTGCAGAAAAAAAGGACTAAAGTGTAGAGGTTGCTTTTGTTGGGTTCTGCAATTTCTCAAACGGTCCGTATTTTACACTCGTATTGACACTTTGTTTGAGATAGGGAGAGTTTTATAGGTGATTGTTATGGGGAAAAATACTACCATTGATACTTATTTTAAGAGAAAGAATAGTGAATCTTTGCCCTCATCTTCGTCTACTCCTAATGTTGAATTGCCAAATACTAAGACTCCTTCTTCAAAGTCTCCGAGAATTGAAAATAATCCTAATGTTGAATTGCCAAATCCGAGACTCCTTCTTCAAAGTCTCCGAGAATTGAAAATAATGAGGTAGTTAAGGAAGTTGATCTTGCTTCATTGGAAAGAGATCCTGGACTACGCCCTCAAATATGGAAATATCCTATAAATCAACAAGATGAAATTCGTCGTGCTTATCTTAAACTTGGTCCATTTCGATTGCAAGCTTCAAAATTATCCTTTTTTGGGCGAGAAAAGAATCGGCGTCATTTTGCTCTTCTTGGTTTGATTTGTTTCCATCTTGGTTAGAATATTCTCCAAGTAAAGATGCTGCATTTTGTTTGCCTTGTTATTTATTTAGTAAACCAGGTGACAGTGGTCGTTTTGGACCAAAACCTAACACATTTGTTGTTGAGGGATTTAGAAATTGGAAAAAGGTTAATAAGGGAGAAAATTGTGCTTTTCTACGCCATGTTGGGAAAAATGTTCTCTCAGTGCATAAAAATTCTATGAGTAGTGATCTAATGAACCAATCTCAATATATTGGGATATTGGTTGAAAAACTTACTTCTCAGGAAATTGCAGCTAATCGTTTGAGACTACAAGTTTCTATGGATGTGACAAGATGACTTGCTCTTCAAGGATGTGCTTTTAGAGGTCATGATGAAAACTTAGATTCACTTAATCGTGGTAATTTTCTTGAGATGATAAAGTTTTTAGCTTCTTATAATCAAGAAGTTGCAATAGTTGTTTTAGAAAAAGCTCCTTAAAATGCATCTATAGTTCCCCTCGAATTCAAAAGGAAATTCTTCATGTTTTCTCTCAAAAGGTAAAGAAAACAATACGGGAAGAAATTTCCAATGCCAAGTTTTGTCTTATTGTTGATGAAGCTAGTGATGTATCTAAAAAAGAGCATATGGCTATTGTTTTGAGATACATCGATAAAGATGGTTTTGTACAAGAAAGGTTTTTCGGTCTTGTACATGTGGAAGATACAAATGCTAAGACTTTGAAACAAGGAATACTCGACACTCTTCGTCACCATAATCTTGACGTTCAAAATATTCGAGGACAAGGCTATGATGGAGCCAGCAATATGCGAGGTGAATGGAATGGATTGGAGGCTTTAATTTGCGCTGAGTGCCCATATGCTTATTATGTCCATTGCTTAGCTCATCGCCTTCAACTTGCCTTGGTTGCTGCATCTCATGAGGTAAAACATGTTCATTAGTTTTTTTGAAAAATTGAACTTCATAATTAATATTGCTACTTCTTCTTGCAAGCGTAATGATGAGTTAAGGGTTGCCCAAAAAATGAAATTGCAAGAATGATTGCTATTGATGAACTCGAATCGGGAGTTGGTCTTAATCAAATTGGTACTTTGCATCGAATGGAGCTACTCGTTGGAGTTCTCATTACAATTCCATATGCAATTTGTTTAAAATGTTTCAAGCCACATGTGAAGTTCTTGACAATATTTCTAATGAAGGAAAGACGGCAGCACATCGCGGAGATGCAGATAATGCATACTCATCATTGAAATCCTTTGATTTTGTCATCATATTGCACCTTGTAATACCCAAAATTTTCATGTATCTTAAATACAATATTTTTGATAATTAAAGCCTATTTAAAATAGGTGAATATGTGGTCTCAAATTTTGAGACATGTTTATTTTATTCTCTAGGCAATTTTTCCTAGAATTAGAATACCCAATAATTTAAGAAATTTTATTAGACATCATAAAATACCATAAATGCAACAAACACCATATTTAAATTATGGTTCATATGGAGATGAAAATACTTAAGCATATTTAGAGAAATGGCAATTAAAGACCAACCAAACCTTCACTAAATTAAATAAATTGTGCAGATCTTCATAATTAATCAAAGGGTCTTAAACACCCATGTTCATAATTTATTAGGAGACTAAATTTTCTAATACCTTATAATTAATATTTAGATCATATTTAAGTCACAAAAGGCCATAAAGAATTATCAAAACACTTGAAACAATTAAGGGGCAATTACCAACAATTAATGAGCAATTAAAATTGCACTAATGGAATATTTAGGTAATTCTTTACAATTAATACTAAATTGTCATCAATTAAAGGTGTGCTAAGCTAATTAAAAACCAAGAACCAATAAGAGGTTAAGACTAGCACTAAATGAATTATTAGCAATCATCAACTACTCTAAGAACCCCTAATGCAACAATTAAGAAATAATTAAGTTTGTAATTAAGGTGTTAATCAAATGTTAATCAAGAGTTGAAGAGTCAACAATTTCAACTATGATCTAAAGGCCAAGAATTTATCTCATAAAGCTAATCCAATGGCTCTAATTAAATCTACTAAAGCTTAATCCTTGTACATAAGCAAACAACCAATGAAATAGCCCCCACATGCAATTAATGGGATTAACAAAATACAAAAAACTGAATAAAGGGGGAGGGGCACGGTTTTGGTGGGGAAAAAGGAGAGAGGAAGTTGTAAAACAATCAAAAATCCACTTGCACTATGAGTCATAAAGCAAACATTAAAACATGAAGACTTTTGGGGCAAAGTGGAAGAGGATAAAAGTGAAGTGGAAGAGGATAAGCCAATGGGAGAATAAAGCATAAAGTGATTAGATTAATCCATGGAATTAATTTAAGACATAAGCAAATGAAAACCTATACAAATTAAATTGTATCTTGAAATCCATTAACCATGAATCAAATCTAAGAAGAGATTATTAACAAGCATAATTCAAGCTTGAAATTGACTATAGCCAAAGCTATTTCCTCAACTTTTGAGGATTTTGCCCAATTGAGAAAATAGGTGATTATGGTCTCTAATTAAAGCTAAAAATCCCAAGAGTTCAAAACCAAAAAGAAAATTTGAATCAAACTTCATTAAGACCCACAAATGAATTTTTATCTAGTGAAGTGCAACACAACAATTAGAAGAAGCAACTTGTGGCTTGGAAAGAAAGCAAGAGCACATGGGATAATTTGCAAAAAGTAAAAATGGAAGAGGATAGGGAGAGAGAAAGGGGGAGCACGGTTTTGAGGGTTGTATGGTGAGGATTTGAGTTTCAAAAATGCCCTAGATCCAATGGCCAAGGTACAAGATGAGTTAAGGTTGAATTAATTGCTAAATTGACACCCCAAACTACTATAAATAGGGGTCCTTGGGCTTCAAAATTCTTCACCAATTCACAAAGCAACAACATCTGAAATCTAGAGAGAAAGTGAGAGTGAGAGCCCTGAAGAAAGAAGGAGCAAAGTTCTTGGTAAGTTTTCTAGTTCTAGCTTTAAGTTCTTTAAGTTTTAGTTCTTAAATTCTTAGATAGAAGTAGCTTAGATCTTAAATATGCTAGGATAATTTTATTTAGATGTTATATGGTTAAAATTGGATTTATTTCAAAAAAATGATAAAGAAGAAGTTATAGCAAAATTTCGGGAAGAAAATAATCAAAGTAACGAAGTTCTGGCGAAATTTCATCGGTTTCGGAATTTCTGGAGTCAGTGATGAAAATGCCAGAATTTCATATTGAAAACATGATCAAAAAATTCTGGAAAATTCATGGTTACATTAGACACATAGGGAGTTTTAAATATTTCAAGAACATGTCAAAATGATTTTTTTACAGTGAGATAAAAATCCTCAAAGTTAGGCTACGAATTTCTGGAAAATTCTGGGCAGATACTCAAAACTTTAAATCTGGGAATGATACATGAAATATGGGAAAGGGTGGTTTTTTTACTTGAAAATATACATCCTAAGGATTCCAAGGAATTTTACGGATCCTCATTTCGATGTTTTCAAAATTAGTTATGAATTTTCAAAGATCGATTAAAATCTGATCAGAATTGCTGGGCCTGCGTTTTTGAGAAAATTGAAGGAGATAAGTGAAAAATCAACCTATCAAGGAAAAAGGGTCTCTAGTGACTAGGATACCCTCTAGAATATATTTTGAATTAATAAATGCGATATTACCATTATAGGACAAACGTGATCACAAGACGAGGCCAACGTATCAACATCAACGACTAAGGTACGGACGCGCATCGTAACACTAACTCGATGTTTACTATATTCTTATATGTGATAGATATGTTCATAACTGTGACTCTATTTTTAAAAGAATTGTTCATACATATACAACTTTATACGGGTTATAGTCATGATAATGCCGTTGAGTTTTCCTAGCCGAGGACACGATAGGCCATCGTGGCACCGGTGAATAGTGCATCCTATAATAACATTCATATGCAATGTTTGTGTTGTTATTATTTTTATATGTGAACATTGCTGTGATGTCATGAGATAACTGTCATACATAACTTATTACATGAACATGAGGTTAACCGTTACCCGAGGTTCAATGGGTATTGAACCTCGCTCTCACTTTAGCTTCAGGTTCGGAGTGAACAGGACCGAGACAAGGTAAGTAGATATAGGAGACGGCCGGGAGAAAGTTTTTTTTTTTTTTGTACTGAACAATGATAACATTTGGAAAATTTTGTAAATGCGGTTAAAAGCCAACTCACATACAGTGGATGTTTATCAGTTACTTTTTCTAAATACTATTTACTTCCGATGCTCCACTCGATCAAATATCAAAAAAAAAAAAAAAAAAAAAAAACGCTTCCGAAAATTGGGATGTGACATTTTTGGTATCGAGCGCACATCCCGGCACGAATTTAACTATGCTACTCCAAGTCATCGGGTGTCTAGAAAGGGGTTTTGTGGTTGTCAATCGATTGTCGTTAACCTCGCGAGGCTTCCACAAATACACCTACCTGGCCAGATTCTTTGAGTAACGGAGTTAGGTTCCGAGCCTTTGAAAACCATTTTATCTGGCATAAACCCAACTCAGTATGATAAACCATTGGTGCCGAAAGCAAGGCTAGTCTATGTGGATCAGCCAACCAGTCGCCGTAAAATTCGGTGAGGCTCCCATGATAGACACTTACCTGGCCAATCGGTTGATTAACTAAGTTAGGCTCTAAAGCCATTATCTTAAATAAAATTTTGAAAACTAGTACTGATAAACCCTGATGTTGTTGTAGTGATGGACAGAGACGCATTACCCTACGTAGATTATTATGGGATGCGGAGACGTATAGCATGTAGGACAGCTGCTCCGGAAACATAAGAGTCAAACTAAGGGCCCGTTTGGATGGGCTTTTAAAAAAAGTGCTTTTTTTAAGTGCTTATTTTTTAAGCTCCAAATTGGAGCTTTTAAAAAAAGGAGCACTTTGGCTTATTTTTGTGACTTTTACTTTTTAAAAAATATCATCTAAATACATAAATTAATTAAAAAAGCTTTTTTTTTTTTTGCATTAAAAAAGTGTTTTTTTTCCTCAAAAAAGCCGATCCAAACAGGCTCTAAATCCAGAACCAAGCAATCCACCCCCGATGTTTATACTCGAACCAAACTTCCCCGCCCAGAACATCATCTAGACCCTGACTATATGCCTAACTATCCTGACAATGAACCAGAACCAGAATACCACCCCGAACTAGAGTACCTACCTCCCGATCCCCTACCTATGAGTGAACCATTTTATCCTGCCCCCAATCCTATCTGTGTCCCACACTACCCCCCAGCACCAGAAGAACCCGAGTACCATCCTGAACCGGAGTACCACCCCGGGCCTGAATACCTTGAAAATCTATATGACCCCATACCTATCTACGCAGAACCTATAAACATAGTAAACCCACTGCATTGCCCGCAAGCCCCAATAGTTCACATCACTCTTCAGTGGGTGACAACTTTGATTACCTTGATATCCAAGAACTCAACAACAACTCTGATGCCAACTCCGACGACTTAGACTATGTCCTAAATGACAACGCTATTCTGACTCAAGCCTTACACTCAAAACTTCTCTATGCTGACCAACGCAGACCGACAAAGACAAATACTTCCTATACCTGACCCGAGTTAAGGAGTCTTACTTAGTGAGAACTCCCGTTTCGGTATTCCGTATCCTTCCGGAGACTGGGTTAGATCTACCCTTCACCATTTCCCACGCACCCACTTCTGGATAACCAAAACCAACGACATTCCTAAACATCCAGATTTGATCAATTTATCAACTACATCTGAATTATGTCAAGGGCTAGCAAGAACTGGAAAGCCCATGATTTACCCTCTTATTGATAGAGTGATTAGACTTGTACTCACTCTTCCAGTTTCCGCAACTACGAAAGATCTTTTCTCGCTATGAACATAATCAAGAATAGGCTTCAAATAGAATGGAAGACCAATTTCTTGATGATTCCTTGATTACATACATTGAAAAAGAAATTGTTTTGAGTTTTAGCACGGATTCAATTATATATGAGTTTGACAATATGAAAACACATAGAGTAAGAGTCAAGTGAAGTGATCTTAACTTCGTAATAGATTTCTTTCAATTTTTGGTATATTATGTCTGTTTTGAATTTTAAGTACTTTTATTTATGATATAGAATTTTTTTTATTTTCGCCCCGTCAATAAAAATCCGGGTCCGCTACGCATGCATGCATGTGCACGATAATTAATTAATCAGTTTGTAAGACATTAATATTTACACACGGCAATGAGATGAAAAAGAAAAGTCTTATCTATTCTCGGTTGGACCCACCAGCAGGTTCTTGAGGCTTGTCGTCATCCGAACTCAGGAGATCTCATTCGTAATCCTTTACGTCTACGCTCATCAAATACCGTATTAGAGTTTCACAAGTGTAATTCTAATGTCCATTCCGTAGCCCTTATTCGATTCTCGCATCAAAAAACCCATCTGGTACAACTCCAAACTCTTCACTTTTAACAAACTGTTCCCATTTGAGTTCCTTAAATGGAATATTACCATATTTAAAAGGGTAAATATCACTCAAGTTCCAAGGAACATAAAAAATATCAAAA
The DNA here is from genome assembly GCA_019022655.1 of Acacia acuminata. Lineage (NCBI taxonomy): Eukaryota > Viridiplantae > Streptophyta > Magnoliopsida > Fabales > Fabaceae > Acacia > Acacia acuminata. The sequence continues at coordinate 193,950 of JAFJYI010000444.1, forward strand.
AAATCCCAACACAAAATCACATATATAAAAAGTCCCTAGGTTTTTTGATATTAGTTGTATTGATAATAGGAAGTGCTATATTGATAACAAAATTTAAAAACCTGGCCATTCACAACAGAAAAAGCTAGATTTACAACAAGAAGTGCTATCTTCACAACAAAATGTAAAAACCTGAATTTTGTTTCAAACTCAAGTCCCTAAGCGTACAAAGACCATTCACAACAGAAAAAGCTAGATTAACAACAGGAAGTGTTATATTCATATCAAAATTTAAAAACCTGGATTTTGTTTCAAACTCAGGTCCCTAAACATACGAGGCCATTAACAAGAAAAAGCTAGATTCATAACAGAAGTGCTATATTTACAACAAAATTTAAAAAACTGGATTTTGTTTCAAACTCAGGTCCCTAAGCGTACAGAGATCATTCACAAAAAAAATAAAAATATATTGACAATAGGAAGTACTATATTGACTTGAGTTTCAAAATGGCTCCAGGCTTTTATATTTTATTGTCAATATAGCACTTCATGTTGTCAATATAGCACCTCCTGTTGTGAATGGCCTCTGTACGCTGAGGGACCTGAGTTTGAAAGAAAATCCACATTTTTAAATTTTGTTGTAAATATAGCACCTCCTGTTGTGAATCTAGCTTTTTCTGTTATGAATGGCCTCTCGTACACTTAGGTACCTAAGTTTGAAACAAAATCCAGGTTTTTAAATTTTGTTGTGAACATACGGTTCTATTGTGAATCTAGATTTTTTTATTGTGAATGGCCAAATTTTTAAATTTTGTTGTCAATATAGCACTTCTTGTTGTCAATATAGCACCTCCTCTTGTTAATATAACAAATATCAAAAAAGTCTCTAGGGACTTTTTTAATATGTAATTTTGGATTTGGACCTTTTTTATATTTTTTATGTTGCTTGGGACCTGAGTGATATTTTCCCAAAAATCAATTGTGTGATCACACAACAATATATAATATATCTTTTTGAATGAGAAAAGGAGATATGGATAATGGATTTAGTTTCGGTGCCTATCCATTTGTCTATCTCATATGGACAGTCCAACTTTGAGTTTTTTACTTTCCTTTTAAAAAAAATCATTTTAATGGGTAGAAAATCTAAAATAAAAATAATCTGTTAACTCATATTTTTTCAAAAAGTGCTTTTTTTTTTTAATTTAAAAATCGCCATTTAAAAAAAAAAAAAAAAAAAAAATCAAATCTAAATCGTTCATATGGGTAGGTAAATGGTGCCTATCCAAAAGATAGGCGCCAAAATTGGTTCCTGGATAATTTGGATCAGAGGGATAGAGCCGTGGAAAAGCCCGCAACGATTAAAACGAAGAGGGGTCCAACAATCCGAAAGGAAAAGTGATATAAACTTGATTATTAATTAGTTCAAAGTATAAGCTCAATAGTTTCTCATGAATTAATTTAAATTTGTTGGAAGAAATCAAAAGTGATATAAACTTCGTAAAAAAATGTTGTTCAAATCAAGCTAATTAAGCACTTTTAAAAATCAAGTACTAGCCAAAGGAAAAGTCTAATGCTAGAACTAGAATAGAACTAATAGTCTAATGCGTTACTTTCTTTAATAGAAAAAAAAAATAGTATATGAAAAAGGGACTTAGATCATTTTAAAACTATTCGTTGGAATAAATAAAACTAATAAGGAGTAGAAACTACTGTACGAAAACTTTTAACATTAGTCAACAAGGCCTCATTAAAAAAAGACGTCGATTCTAAGAGGACGTGAATTTTGTGAACCTTCCCCCCAAAAAAAAAAGGCCACGTAGTAGGATACTTTCTACGTCGGTTACTCAAAAAAACCAAAGCAGAAGCTTAATTTTGGACGTCGATAATTTTTCCCCGTCCCACTCGGAGGTTTATCTATTTTGTTTTTTTCACTCTCCTTTGTATTTTTTATTTGATCAAAGCTAGTGCGCAGAGGGTTTTGAGACAAAAACCCTCTGCGCATTAAGCTTTGATCAAATGAAATAGTTGAGGGTATTTTCATGTTTTCCCATGTTGAGATTCAAACTTATATTTCCCTCATGTTGGAGTAAGGCCACTTCAAGTTGAGGGTATTTTCATGTTATCATTTAAACTTATTCTCTATTCAGTCTCAACGATCTATAAAATAGTGATTAGAAATTTCCGATCCTGATTTTTAAATAAGGCACTGAAACTCTCCGAAATAACTGAAATACGTATTCAATTCCAAAAGTAAGTTTTAATAAAAGATATATTTATTTCGTTCAAAATATCAATGATAAGATGTGTTCAGCAGTGCATTATCAATTAGTAGTAAAATAATAGTGAATGACAGTAAGGTTTCAAGTGACTGAATTAATTAATGACAGTTAGGTTTTTGACCATTTTTTTCCTAATTAAAAATTATGATTCTTGACTTGACCTGAGCAACAAACAGCAAATTTGTTAAGAATTAAACTAGTGCGAGAATAGACCAAAGTAAAAGAAAGAAGTTAAAGCAGCATTGATTATTTATAAACCAAAGCAGATTAAGGACAAATCAATGTCCATCTGAAAGAAAAGGAAAGAAATCAAACCAGCATCAAGAAGACATCGATACCCATCTTGAAAGAAAAAGATCAAGTAAGGAATTAGATGTTTCAATTTACTTTTCAAAAGTAAAGAAAGGAACCATCATTTCAAAAGTAAAGAAAAAGATCAAGTAAGGAATTATGTGTGTGTGTGCACGCACGTGCTCGTTGGCTTGAACTTAAATTTTTTGTGGTGTGATCATCATTTTGGAAATACGAATGCAAACAAGCTTGGCATTGTTGGAAATATGGATGCATGTCAATGACAGAGATAATAAAGGAAGTAAGAGAGAATGTGGGTTCTTCTTACATATATCATCTCTTCTCACAATCTTTCAATTGTCCTATTTCTAATTGACTCTGTATTATTATTATTATTATTATTTGATCCTTTTGGCTTGCTTGCCTTTTAATATACACTATGATTTGATTCTCTGTTACATCATTCTCTTTGACAAGACATCTGTGGCATGCAACAAGTTCATTTACGCATATAGGATTAAATTGAATTGTTGCTCCCTTATATATATAGGATGCCGCTTATTTTAATAAGGAGACAAAGCCTCAGTATTTGTCCAAGTTTTTCTAAGCAAAGCTGTATCTTCTTATTTAGTTACAATTTTCTGAAAAATTCAAGGTTTCCTCGATAATTCGATCAAATAAATAAACTACATATCTTTTCTGTTGAAACGGTTGATTTATACTCTTTTTATTGGGTTCATCTCCCTTGCTCATTTTCTAATACTTTATAATAGAGATGGTTTTCTCATTAACCAAGTGTGACCTTGTGGAGGAATTAATTATAATTATATAGAGCCTTCTGAATTAATCCTTCATTGTTGTCTTGTTTTTTTCTTTATTTTATTTTCCCTTTTAATTGACTAAGTGGACTTTAATTTACCAGAATTACTTATTTTTTTTTTGATCTCTAGGTATTATGTTCATTTACACTTATCCTGAGAAATACTACTTGTAAATGTAATGCTCACTGCCTCAATAATGAAAGCAATAAAGTGACAGAAGCATCTCTTGGTATCGTGTTTGATTTATTTTTCATATTCCATGCGTGTGTGGAAATGCATCTGGTTTAAATAAAAGATATATTCTATATTAATTTCATTTGAAGTATCAATGATAAGATGATATTCCTTGCTTGTTCATTATTGTGAGAATAGACGAAATCAAAAGAAGCATAAAGAATTAATCAAAGTGTCCATCTGAAAGAAAAAGATAAAGGAATAATTAGATTCTTCAATTTTTATTTTTCAACATTACAGAAAGGAATCATCATATAATTTCAAATCCTATAAATTGCATCCACGACGATCATCCCGACTCATGAATATTGCAATCTCTTGTTGCAACAGGTAAGCCCCAAAAATTATACTTGCGGTATTTATTTAATTTTGAAGAAAAAAATAGTAATTAAACACACACAATGACAAATATTTCTGAAAAAGAGCTCTAACTTGAAACATTTTGCTGTGTTATTTTGGATGAATGCGAGCTTAGCATTGTTTGAAAGATCAAAAGAGTGAGGCAGACAATGGAGAAAGTGGGAGATATCATATGGGACATAACAAAGTATTTGTGTGTTTGCGCCAAACACGAAGCTGACTTTGTTTGTGACTTGAAAGATAACCTTCAGTCTCTGGAAGCTAAATGGAATGTTCTTGAAGCAATGTAGAATGATAAGGAAGCAATAATTAAAGCAGATGAAGAAACAGGAGAGATGGAAAGGACACATGAAGTCAGTTTATGGCTTGAACGTATCTAAAACATTCAAGAGGTAATCTCTACATTTACATTTGTCCTTTTATTACCAAGTGTTTTACTATGTATGTAATGTTATTGTTTACTTGATTGTTAATTAGTTCAATATTTTCTCATAAATTAATTTAAATTTGTTAGAAGAAATCAAAAGTGATATAAACTTCCTGAAAGAATGTTGTTCAAACCAAACTAATTAATCACTTTTAAAAATTTTCAGATAATTAACTTATATCGAATTTAATTTATTTGAAATGGGGTCACAGTAGTATAGAAACATTAGGACCACAACAATATGTTGTATATATTTTTCTAATTAATTTTATTTCTTCATTTCTTTTAACTGAAATAAAATTTGACAGCTTGTAGTATGGTTACCGATAAGATCAAGTTTTTATGTACACGATATTTCATATATAATATGCATACTATCAAATTAAGGTTTTTTTTTTTTTTGAACACCGTATTTTATTGCATATATATAGTAAGTTTGTTGCATTTCACACACATATATATAGTAAGAGAAAAAATACGAAAGACTTTATATCTGACACAATGATTGAAACATAAACGTTGGCCGAATATGAATTAAACGTAGCAGCTATATAGTGCTTTGTGAAGATTTATTTTTCAAAGAAATTTTATGCAAATAATGTTGTTTTCTTAAGGGTAAAGGAGCAAAAATATACATGTGCTTTACCCTCGGGAGCGCCTAGCACCATATGCTTTTTTCGGGAGCAAAAATACACATGTGGTTACATTTTAGAAGCAAAAATCACACCATCATTAAAATCTAACTTAACAGTGCATTTGCAACAGAAAATGTCATATTTACAACAACATTTAAACATCTAAATTTTGAACATAGAAATGTCATTTACAACAACAAAAATGCTATATTTACAACAGGAAGTGCTATATTTACAACAAAATTTAAAATCTAGCCATATTTACAATAGAAAATGTCATATTTACAACAACATTTAAACACCTGGATTTTGAACATAGAAAGGTCATTTACAAAAAAAAAAAAAAGACTAGATTTATAATAGGAAGTGCTGTATTTACAACAAAATTTAAAATCTGACCATTTACAACAGAAAAAGCTATATTTACAACAGGCTAGATTTACAATGGAAGTCTTTGTATTTACAACAAAATTTTAACGGTGGTGTGACTTTTGCTTCTAAAATGTAACCACATGTGTATTTTTACTCTCAAAAAAAGCATATGGTGCTGGGCGCTCCCAAGGATAAAGCACATATGTATTTTTGCTCCTAAACCCTTTTCTCAATTATGTTATCCAGCGTCTAATAATGTTGTTTTCTTAATTATGTTATTCAATCAATCAAATGATCAATGGACGGAGAATTAATATTAAAAGAAGAAATATATATATATATATATATATATATATATTATTGAAGATTAGTATTATATAGTTCAGTGGTGATTTTTTCCTCATGCTAGGGACATAATTTTAAGGGAAAATTAGAATGAAGGACTTGCAGAAAAAGATATTTATGGAGAAGGACCATCAAAATTGTAATTATTTAGAAGGACCAAATAAAAAATTTAAAATTTAAAATACTAAAATAACCCTATAAAATTATGTGCATTCCCTCCTAAACTCTTCCGCATTCAATTTTTAAAACTAGTATAGAATTATAAGTTTCACTAAATTAAAGAAGAGTTTTCTCATTTTTTTCATTTTTCAAAACTTGGATAGGTATGAGATATCTATGGAAAAAAATTATACATTCTTCAATTTTATGAAAGTTATATTTTTTTTTTTTTAAATCAATAAAAATTTTAAGTAAAATAGAATTATCTGATTTTAATAAAACTCAATGAGAAAAATAAAAATAAAAATCTAAATAATCTAATATCCTAAAAATATGAAATGGGTTTATTTTTTTATTTTTTAAAAAAAGCTTAATTGATTCCAACGTTAATAATATAAATTGGGCAACTTAATGATATAAATTGATTAAAAATAAAAATTCAAAAATATGAGTTTAACTGTTGTTAATTAAATAATATATTGAAAATATTAAAAATAGAATTGATTATATCATGATATGTGGTTTTAGTTTTAATATTAATTATTTTTTAAATTATAAATACAAGAGATAATATTGGAGTTTGATTAGGGACAATTTAGTGATTTTAAATTTATATTATGATTTTTGGTCCTCGAGGAATTACTATTTTTATGGTCCTTTATAATAAATATTATTTTCTCTGGGTCCTTTATTTTAATTTTCCCTAATTTTAATGAATGTCTAATTCAACATGTTGTCTTATAATGTTATCTAATTTCATTTTGACTACTATTTTTAATTGATTTCTTGCAATTTTAAATCGTTTTCAAACTAATACATGTTCACATGATTCAATATATAACAAATTAATTTGTTTAGTATTATTATAGGCAAGACATCTCTATCCCAAAGCCCCTCAAAGGTTTATTTATTTATATATTAGGATGGATGTCAAAGGTTTAATTCAACATTTTTTTTAATTAGTTGTTTTCAATTCAGGCATTCATTCTTTTCTTTTTTCCCGTTTTCTTTTAAAAAGCTTTGGTGAATAAACTCCATACTCCCTTAGTTGCCTATTATAACGTATCTTCCAGAAGGATTTCGTGTTTCATTTTATAAGTCATTTTGCAAAATATTGAGAGTAGTTCATGTTTATATCCTAAAAATAACCTTAAAAATTAACAAAATTACTCCCTAATTAAGAGAGTCAAATATATTTTATTATAGGCATATATTGAAAGAATTATAATCTTTCAAGGGCATCCAGAACCAACTGTAATTACTTTCCTTAGTTTTTTATGATGATCAAACTATTTTTTGTTTTTTTAAAAAATAAGTCCAACAAGTGTAATAAGTAATAGAGAGTATTATTAGTCGACTGTTAGATTATATATGCTCCCACTGATGCCATGACTTCTGTTAAAAGTTTGTTTTTTAGCATATCAAACATTTTTGTCGTAGTTTGTCTTAAAATTTTGGTGCTTCATATTCCTAGAAATTGTTTAGAGTTTTGGTCCACTGACTAACTGACCAATACATTAAGCATTTTTCGTAGAATGATTAAGATTAAGATGAACTTAGCAAAATATTTTAACACAAAAATTAAGGTTAATTATATATTATTACTATGCAAAATAAGATTTTCAGCAACGTCATTCATATTTTTCGGTCAAAAAAAAAATGTCAAACTTAATTAGTACAAAGGTTCCACAAAAGGGGGGGGGGGGATATCCAACTAATTGACAATTTTATATTTACAGGAAATAAAAGATATTCGAGTTCAAGGAGCCCAAGAAATACAAAACAAATGTCTAAGTAAATGTTGTCCAAAGAATTGCAAGTCAAGCTACAAGTTAGGAAAGAAAGTTGCCACTATGCTCCATGAAGTAGATGATCTAAACACCATGGGACAAAGGCTTGGTAAGGATGATCAAATTACTCACAAGCGACCACGTAAGCCGATTGATCAAATACCCCTTGATGAGACCATGGGGCAAGATTTCATATTTGATAAGGTATGGAATAGTATTGAAGCAAATGAGGTTGGTGTCATAGGTTTATACGGTACAGGAGGAGTGGGAAAGACCACCTTATTGAAAAAAATTAGCAACGAACTTGGGAAAAGAAGGCCGGATTTCTTTGTGATTTGGGTGGTGGTATCCAAAGAGTCTGACTTGGATAGAATCATGGACAATATAAGCAAATCAGTAGGGATTGGAGATAGTACTTGGCATTCTTGCCATAATCAAGAACAAAAATCTTCAATGATTTTGGGTGCCTTGAAGAAGAAAAAATTTGTTTTGTTATTGGATGATGTGTGGGAGAGGCTAAACTTGAGCTCAGTGGGGGTACCACATACAAAAGATACTAAGTTTGAGTCCAAAGTGTTGTTCACAACAAGATTGAAGGATGTGTAGGCAAAAATGGGAGCTCAAAAATCACTCAAAGTAGAATTTTTGAAAGAGGAAGAAGCATTAAGACTATTTCATAGCAAAGTTGGTGAGGAAACAATAAACTCACACCCTAGGATCAAAGTCCTAGCAAAAGAAATGGCTGCAGAGTGCAAAGGGCTGCCACTTGCATTAATTGTGGTAGGAAGTGCCATGGCTGGTGTGGAAAGCATTGAAGCATGGGAGGGCTCGAAAAATAGTTTAACAAGTTCTTCATGGACTGCTCCAGATTTGAAGACAAAGGTTTTCTCTATCCTTAAGTTGAGCTATGATCGATTGCCAGATGACATTCATAAAAAATGTTTCTTGTACTGCGCATCATATCCAGAAGATTATGTGATTCGAGCCAACGATATCATTGATAAATGGATAGGGGAGGGGCTTCTTTGTAAAGATATGACAAGAAGCGTACATGATATTCGTAATGATGGTCATTCTTTGATTGCAAAGTTAAAGCTTTGCTGCTTGTTAGAGAGTGTTGAAGATGATATTGTTGTGAGTCGTTCCTTAAAGATGCATGATATGATTCGAGACATGGCTTTGTGGCTAGCTTGTGATCAAGATAAAAGAATTAAAAAGGTTCTCGCACAAGAAGAGGCAATAACATTATCCCATGATGATGTTGAAACATGGAAAATTGTCGAAATGATTTCAATCATAGCCAGACCGAAAAAGATGGGTTGTACCACCTTTAACTTGTCCCAATCTGGTAACACTATTGTTGAGGTGCAGTAGCATAGATTTGAAAAACATCAAACACGTGGGCAAATTAAAGGTTTTAGAACTACGTGCTACCAATGTGTATGGACTTAGAGAAATTGGTGAGTTAGGTCTGTTAGAATATCTTTATTTGAAAATATTTAGTAACATTGAGTATCCCCAAGAGTTGAAGAATTTGAAAAATTTGAAGGTACTCAACTTGTACTTTAGTGATTCTAATATTAGAAGGATTCCATTGGAAGTGATATCAAGTCTTCAACAATTAAGAGTCTTAAGAGTTCATAGTGGAACTTTATTACATGAAAGAGACGGTACCAAGGTAGAGGGAGAATTCCTAAAGGAGGTGGAATGTCTACCAAAAATTGAAGAACTAAATGTTGAAATAACGACAAAGAATGATCTCAACAAGTTATTTGACTCAAACAAGCTGCAAAGTTGCATGTGTGCTCTTCGTCTTGAAGGAAGATTGAGGGACACCAATATTGAGATGCATTTATTATTGGCATGCATTTGTAAAATGACGCACTTACAGCAGTTTGCTATGATGGGTTTGACAATAGTGGAAGATTCTTGTATTTATGACAAAACTTACTCTCTAACCATGCTTCAAAGTGAGTATATCAGTGGTTGCAAATCCTTAACAAATGTAACATGGCTCAAGTATGCCCCATTCCTTCAATTACTTGTCATTTGTGACTGTGACTCAATGGAACAAGTGATAAAGGAAGACGAGAATGTGGATGCTTCTTCTATATTCTCTTCTCTTGTAAAGCTCACTCTGTCTGGCATGCCAAAGCTTGAGAGCATCCATAAGACCATCTTGTCTTTTCCTTCCCTAAAAGCCATCACAATAGGTGGTTGTTCAAATCTGAAAAAGTTACCACTTCATTCTAACTCTGTCAAACATAAATTGACACTTATCAATAGAGAGGCAGATTGGTGGAACAATTTGGAATGGGATGATCCTGTTGCAAAGCACCATTTCCAATCTAAATTTCAACCATTGGTCAGGGCATATGACGGTAAGTTAACATTTCTAATTTGGCTGTTTTTGCTCTCATATAATTAATACTTGTCTTGCCTTTAATAAGTACGTTGTTTTTTGTTATCTGTTTACTTAATGGCAACAGTTAGCCAACATCATCATGTGATTACACTTGTTTGTTCTCTTTCATTCAATTGTTAATTTTGTTAGCTAATTGGGTTTTTTTTTTTTTTTTTTTTTTTTTTGTGCAGATTGGATGATTGCTGCAGGATTGGATTTCGGTTTCGATTAAACTCTTTGATTGACCATTTCCTTCTGTACGCCAAAGCAATGGTCATTCTGTTTGAGTTTTTCTTTTCTTAGTGGTTATAATATGACTCTTCTAAAATTAATTAGCCTTATGAACATATCTCTTTTTCTTAAAATTAATTTAAAAAATAGTGTCAATAACTAATTACATATAAAGATACGTCAAGTCAAGCCCATCCATAAATGATTAGTTTGATTATTTTTGTTATTAGGGAGATATCATCGTTCATTTTGAAGAAACTATGTACGCACAAGCAAAGATTACCTAATACAAAATGTTGGGGCAAGGAATTTTTTTTTTTTTTTTTTTTTTTTTTTTTTTTCCGAAAAAAAAAAAACTATCAATGTTAAAAATCCTATAAGCGGCTGATTTGAACTTTATAACAATAGTAAAACTAAATATTAATAAGTACTTTCGGTCCTAAATATAAAACCAAATTGATTTTCTTTTAGAGATTAAAGAAAATAAATAAGTTACATAACCATATCATATATTGTATATGATTAAATCGTATAATAATTTATAAGTTTAAAGAACAAATGATAAATATAAATACTTTAAAGTAATTTAATTAGCTTCTTTAATCTCTCTAGATAAGTCAGCTGAATCTCATATTTAAGACCAAATATAGTATTAATTACTTAAAACACTGTAGGAAATGAAGCAACAACAAATAAAGCAACAATCCAACAAGTAAAAATTTATTATATCTATTAAAATGGATCCTAACCATTTCAAACAAGTCAAATAATTTTAATAGAATATGTCCAGAGACCTAGAAAGCCCAAGTGAGCCCAAACTCAATTTGGATGGAGCCTTGTAGTATTTATAGCCTAAAACAAAAACCAAAATATATCATTTGCTCTATATCAAAAAAAAAACATTTGCTTTGTAGTTCATACCATTGTGTTTATGGTTTAAGCATATGTTTGTCAAACCAAGCCCTCTAAATTTAATAAAAGCTCTTTTCTAAAGGTCAAACAAGCTAAAATTATGCATATTTTCATACCAAGCCCGAGTATGAGTTTGGATCCTAAATCTCCAAGAGACAACCCAACTAGACGTGGCCCGTATAGCCCATTGGGCTTTCCAACATCCTCCAACTGATACTCTTAGGGCCTGTTTGGGAGTTCAAATTTGGAGAGAAATGAAAGGAAGGAAGGATTTTGGCAGTCCCTTCCCTTATTTGCAAGTTTAAAAAATAATAGGGGAGGAAATCAAAGATTTTTAGAAATCCCCCAAAACCCTCTTTCTTCTAAAAAATAAAGTTCCCCCAATAGATGGGGTTTTAAGAGGGAAAATAGATTAATTACTTTTTCACAATGTTTTGAAAACCGGATCGGCCGGTTCGGACGGAAACCGACAAACCGGACGGACAACCGGTCCGATTTGAGGGGTGACCCGAGTTCTAAGTTGAACCAGGGTCAACTCGGCCTAACCCGACCGAGTTGGCCGAGTCAAGGAGTTTTTTTAAATTAAAAAAAAAAACGCAACAGCGCTCCACCGACGCTCGATCAACTTGCCTGTGAGACAACATAGAAGGAGAAGGAGAGGGGGAGAGAGAGAGAGAGAGATCTGAAGACTCAAGAGTTGTGATCAACTTGCTCTGATTCAAGACTCGTCGCCTGTGATGGTCATTGATCGGGAAGAAGGAGGGAATTGATCATAGAAAGATATCCTAGTCACTAGAGACCCTTTTTCCCTTGGTAGGTCGATTTTTCACTTATCTCCTTCAATTTTCTCAAAAACGCAGGCCCAGCAATTCTGATCAGATTTTAATCGATCTTTGAAAATTCATAACTAATTCTAAAAACATCGAAATGAGGATCCGTAAAATTCCTTGGAATCCTTAGGATGTATATTTTCAAGTAAAAATAACCACCCTTTCCCAGATTTCATGTATCATTCCCAGATTTAAAGTTTTGAGTATCTGCCCAGAATTTTCCAGAAATTCGTAGCCTAACTTTGAGGATTTTTATCTCACTGTAAAAAAATAATTTTGACATGTTCTTGACATATTTAAAAATCCCTATGTGTCTAATGTAACCATGAATTTTCCCAGAATTGTTTGATCATGTTTTCAATATGAAATTCTGGCATTTTCATCACTGACTCCAGAAATTCGAAACCGATGAAATTTCGCTAGAACTTCGTTACTTTGATTATTTTCTTCCCGAAACTTTGCTATAACTTCTTCTTTATCAATTTTTTGAAATAAATCCAATTTTAACCATATAAAATCTAAATAAAATTATCCTAGCATATTTAAGATCTAAGCTACTTCTATCTAAGAATTTAAGAACTAAAACTTAAAGAACTTAAAGCTAGAACTAGAAAACTTACCAAGAACTTTGCTCCTTCTTTCTTCAGGGCTCTCACTCTCACTTTCTCTCTAGATTTCAGATTTTTTTGCTTTGTGAATTGGTGAAGAATTATGAAGCCCAAGGACCCCTATTTATAGTAGTTTGGGGTGTCAATTTAGCAATTAATTCAACCTTAACTCATCTTGTACTTTGGCCATTGGATCTAGGGCATTTTTGAAACTCAAATCCTCACCATACAACCCTCAAAACCGTGCTCCCCCTTTCTCTCTCCCTATCCTCTTCCATTTTTACTTTTTGCAAATTATCCCATGTGCTCTTGCTTTCTTTCCAAGCCACAAGTTGCTTCTTCTAATTGTTGTGTTGCACTTCACTAGATAAAAATTCATTTGAGGGTCTTAATGAAGTTTGATTCAAATTTTCTTTTTGGTTTTGAACTCTTGGGATTTTTAGCTTTAATTAGAGACCATAATCACCTATTTTCTCAATTGGGCAAAATCCTCAAAAGTTGAGGAAATAGCTTTGGCTATAGTCAATTTCAAGCTTGAATTATGCTTGTTAATAATCTCTTCTTAGATTTGATTCATGGTTAATGGATTTCAAGATACAATTTAATTTGTATAGGTTTTCATTTGCTTATGTCTTAAATTAATTCCATGGATTAATCTAATCACTTTATGCTTTATTCTCCCATTGGCTTATCCTCTTCCACTTCACTTTTATCCTCTTCCACTTTGCCCCAAAAGTCTTCATGTTTTAATGTTTGCTTTATGACTCATAGTGCAAGTGGATTTTTGATTGTTTTACAACTTCCTCTCTCCTTTTTCCCCACCAAAACCGTGCCCCTCCCCCTTTATTCAGTTTTTTGTATTTTGTTAATCCCATTAATTGCATGTGGGGGCTATTTCATTGGTTGTTTGCTTATGTACAAGGATTAAGCTTTAGTAGATTTAATTAGAGCCATTGGATTAGCTTTATGAGATAAATTCTTGGCCTTTAGATCATAGTTGAAATTGTTGACTCTTCAACTCTTGATTAACATTTGATTAACACCTTAATTACAAGCTTAATTATTTCTTAATTGTTGCATTAGGGGTTCTTAGAGAAGTTGATGATTGCTAATAATTCATTTAGTGCTAGTCTTAACCTCTTATTGGTTCTTGGTTTTTAATTAGCTTAGCACACCTTTAATTGATGACAATTTAGTATTAATTGTAAAGAATTACCTAAATATTCCATTAGTGCAATTTTAATTGCTCATTAATTGTTGGTAATTGCCCCTTAATTGTTTCAAGTGTTTTGATAATTCTTTATGGCCTTTTGTGACTTAAATATGATCTAAATATTAATTATAAGGTATTAGAAAATTTAGTCTCCTAATAAATTATGAACATGGGTGTTTAAGACCCTTTGATTAATTATAAAGATTTGCACAATTTATTTAATTTAGTGAAGGTTTGGTTGGTCTTTAATTGCCATTTCTCTAAATATGCTTAAGTATTTTCATCTCCATATTTATTTATAATTTAAATATGGTGTTTGTTGCATTTATGGTATTTTATGATGTCTAATAAAATTTCTTAAATTATTGGTCTGCTCTAATTCTAGGGAAAAATTGCCTAGAGAATAAAATAAACATGTCTCAAAATTTGAGACCACATATTCACCTATTTTAAATAGGCTTTAATTATCAAAAATATTGTATTTAAGATACATGAAAATTTTGGGTATTACAAGGTGCAATATGATGACAAAATCAAAAGATTTCAATGATGAGTATGCATTATCTGCATCTCCGCGATGCGCTGCTGTCTTTCCTTCATTAGAAATATTGTCAAGAACTTCACATGTTGCTTGAAACATTTTAAACAAATTGCATATGGAATTGTAATGAGAACTCCAACGAGTAGCTCCAGCTCGATGCAAAGTACCAATTTGATTAAGACCAACTCGATTCGAGTTCATCAATAGCAATCATTCTTGCAATTTCATTTTTTTGGGCAACCCTTAACTCATCATTACGCTTGCAAGAAGAAGTAGCAATATTAATTATGAAGTTCAATTTTTCAAAAAAAACTAATGAACATGTTTTACCTCATGAGATGCAGCAACCAAGGCAAGTTGAAGGCGATGAGCTAAGCAATGGACATAATAAGCATATGGGCACTCGGCGCAAATTAAAGCCTCGCAATCCATTCCATTCACCTCGCATATTGCTGGCTCCATCATAGCCTTGTCCTCGAATATTTTGAACGTCAAGATTATGGTGACGAAGAGTGTCGAGTATTCCTTGTTTCAAAGTCTTAGCATTTGTATCTTCCACATGTACAAGACCAAAAAACCTTTCGTACAAAACCATCTTTATCGATGTATCTCAAAACAATAGCCATATGCTCTTTTTTAGATACATCACTAGCTTCATCAACAATAAGACAAAACTTGGCATTGGAAATTTCTTCCCGTATTGTTTTCTTTACCTTTTGAGAGAAAACATGAAGAATTTCCTTTTGAATTCGAGGGGAACTATAGATGCATTTTGAGGAGCTTTTTCTAAAACAACTGTTGCAACTTCTTGATTATAAGAAGCTAAAAACTTTATCATCTCAAGAAAATTACCACGATTAAGTGAATCTAAGTTTTCATCATGACCTCTAAAAGCACATCCTTGAAGAGCAAGCCATCTTGTCACATCCACGTAAACTTGTAGTCTCAAACGATTAGCTGCAATTTCCTGAGAAGTAAGTTTTTCAACCAATATCCCAATATGTTGAGATTGGTTCATTAGATCACTACTCATAGCATTTTTATGCACTGAGAGAACATTTTTCCCAACATGGCGTAGAAAAGCACAATTTTCTCCCTCATTAACCTTTTTCCAATTTCTAAATCCCTCAACAACAAATGTGTTAGGTTTTGGTCCAAAACGACCATTGTCACCAGGTTTACTAAATAAATAACAAGGCAAACAAAATGCAGCATCTTTACTTGGAGAATATTCTAACCAAGATGGAAACAAATCAAACCAAGAAGAGCAAAAATGACGTCGATTCTTTTCTCGCCCGAAAAAGGATAATTTTGAAGCTTGCACTGAAATGGACCAAGTTTAAGATAAGCACGACGAATTTCATCTTGTTGATTTATAGGATATTTCCATATTTGAGGGCGTAGTCCAGGATCTCTTTCCAATGAAGCAAGATCAACTTCCTTAACTACCTCATTATTTTCAATTCTCGGAGACTTTGAAGAAGGAGTCTCAGTATTTGGCAATTCAACATTAGGATTATTTTCAATTCTCGGAGACTTTGAAGAAGGAGTCTTAGTATTTTGGCAATTCAACATTAGGAGTAGACGAAGACGAGGGCAAAGATTCACTATTCTTTCTCTTAAAATAAGTATCAATGGTAGTATTTTTTCCCCATAACAATCACCTATAAAACTCTCCCTATCTCAAACAAAGTGTCAATACAGTGTAAAATACGGACTGTTTGAGAAATTGCAGAACCCAACAAAAGCAACCTCTACACTTTAGTCCTTTTTTTCTGCACAAAAGCAACCTATTGGCTCCCTTGTAATTTCCTTGAAAATCAATCCTCTTTCTATGATGAGACGCACACGCATAGCACTTTAGCACTTCTACTTCTGCACTTGTATTTATTTCCTGTGAAAGAGTCAAAGAGAAGGGAATTAGGGAAGGGAGGAGCCGAGGAGAGAATAGATGTAATCGGTAGTTCACAAAGACACAATCAAACAATGATACCTGAAGTTGAAGACGACCTAAGTATCAGGTCGATGGCCTCGCTGAAGCCTGAAGACTGGAGTCGGTGGCGTTGAGACTTGAGAGGGAGAAAAGAGGTCGATGGCGGCGTGAATAGAAAGGAGAGTGCCATTGAATCTGATATATATAATATTTTATATATATATAAAAATTCCTATTAAATTTTTTTTTGGGGGGGGGGGGTCGCCCACCCATGCCCCCATATGTCCGCCCCGATTATTTTTCATTTTGGTGAATGCATCCCTTCTATTCTTAAACCTGTTCTTTTCTTGTTTATTGCATGCTTGGGAAGGTGTATTGCATTGGTTGAGCTATCACTATATCTTCGTAGTGCTAATTAAAAATATTATCATTCTTGACTTGACCTGGGCAACAAACATCTAATTAAGAATTAAACTAAATGCGATAACAGACAAAAGCAAAAAAAACAAAAACAAAAAGCAAAAAAAAAAAAAAAAAAAACAATGAGGTGAGTTTTTGGCTCAAAGGTATCCAAAACAAGCAAGAGGTATATTACTCTTCGTTTACATGTGCTCCCCATGTATGTAATGTTTTTCTTAATTTAAATTGTTAGTTGAAATCAAAAGTGATCTAAACTTTTTAAACAATGTTGTTCAAACCAAGCTAATTAAGCACTTCTAAAAATTTTCAAATAGGTGTGAAAATTATATTATATCAATTTCTTTTACCTGAATATCGAATTTATTTGAAACTTGGTCAAAGTAGTACATATAGAAACATTAGGCCAACAACAACATGTATATATATTTTTATAATTAAATTTAGGGTTAAATGCCTAATTTGCCCGGAAGTTTTGCTAAGGGGCGCTCAAAGCACACGGAAGGTTTTTTGGTACCAAATTTGCCCCGGAAGTATGAAAAAGGTACCAAATTTGCCCCGGAAGTATGAAAAAGGTAGCAAATTTGCCCCTCCGTTAATTTTAACCGTTAAGTTTAACTGAGTGTCCACGTGGCATGCCACCTCATCAACCCAATAAGAGTTAAGTATCATTTTTACCTTGGAAGTTTTCATTGAGGAGCAATTTTGCCCCGGAAGTTTTTATTGAGGAGCAATTTTACCCCGGAAGTTTACAAAAGTAGCAATTTTGCACTTCTTTCTCCCAATATTAAATTTGACTATTAAATCAGTCAAAGACCACACATGTCATGCCTTGAAAAGGTCGAACTTAGAGTCAGAGAAGGAGATCCTTGAGATGTTGAGCTCAAAGCGCCGAGAATTTGTGAAGCCGGCCGGTCACAGGAAGCATCACTTATGATCTAAGCAAATGATCAGTCTTTACAAACGTAAATATTATCACTATTGATTTGTTTTACTGAACCAATTTTTGGAACAATTCATTTCTTGTTTTGCGTTTCATTTGCTTAGATCATACGTGATGCTTCCTCCGGGTTTTGCGACAAACCTTTTAGTCCCCGTGGCAGCCGGCTTCACAAATTCCGCCGCCTTGAACTCAACATGTCAAGGATCTCCTTCTCTCGACTTCAAGTTCGACCTTTTCAAGGCATGACATGTGCGGTCTTTGACTGATTTAATAGTCAAATTTAATATTGGGAGAAAGAAGGGCAAAATTGCTACTTTTGTAAAGTTCCGGGGCAAAATTGCTCCTCAATGAAAACTTCTGGGGCGAAATTTCTCCTTAATGAAAACTTTCAGGGCAAAAATGATACTTTGATTGATGAGGTGGCATGCCACGTGTGATGAGGTGCATGCCACGTGTGATGAGGTGACATGCCACCTAACATTTTAACGATCTACGTGGACTTCCGTCACTTTTGGGTAAATTTGATACCTTTTTAATACTTCCGGGGCAAATTTAGTACCAAAAAAACTTCTGGGTGTTGAGCGCCCCCTTAGCAAAACTTCCGGGGCAAATTAGGCATTTAACCCTTAAATTTATTTATTCATTCTTTTCAACTGGAAAAATTGGACAGCTTGTAGTATGGATATTGATAAGATCAAGTTTTTACGTACACAATATTTTATATATAATATGCACACTATTTTGTTTTTTTTTTTTTGGTCAAATAATATGCACATTATCAAATTAAGTTTGTTGTGTAATTAATATATATATATATATATATATATATATATTAACAAAAAAAATACAAAAGACGTTATATGTTGGTATATGACTCAAAATCGTCTATATAATACACCCAAAAAATAAGAAAAAACAGAAGTGAATAATTGAAACATAATCGTTGAACGAATAAAATGAATTAAATATAACGGCTATCTAGTGCGAAGATTTATTTTTCAAAGAAATTTTATGCTAATACTCCCTCAGTCCATGATATAACTAATTCACATGAGCTAATGAATATTAGTTAAATAATATTGATAAAATTTACTTATTTTACCCTTATTTAAGAATGTTATTTTTAAATACACATTTAATATTTGTCACTTTTTTCTCTTTCCTGCAAGGAGTAAAAGTAAAAAACAATTATTAATTACCATGGCAGCCTCTTTTATTCTGGACCAAAATTTTACTCTAGAATACTTCTTATATTATGGACCAAGTTGTTTACTTAATTAGGATCTTAAGCGTCCAATTATGAGTGTTTAAACCATGCATGGGTCAATAAATCATTGAGTGAAATCCATAAAAGTGACATAATGTTAAAGAGCGCGAGCAAAAAAGAACAAAATACGTTGAACACAATTAAGAGAAACAAATAAGCTTCTATCAATAATATATTCAACTATATGTTATAAGTCTTACGTAGTATTTTCAAGAAAGTTACTATTCCTCCGGTCCTTAATGTAAGACGTATTTAAAAAAATTGGTCTTGATCCTAAATATAAGACAAAGTTTTCATATTTGTTAATTTTTTTTTAATTTATCTTTTTTGATACTCTCAACCATAATTAATAAAGGGAAAGTAAGAACGAATTGAGGAAGATGACTAGGACATTCAAGAAAATAAATGTCAAATTAACTAACTCAACTAATTTTCTTAGTCTAATTGAAGAACAATATAATCTTATTACTATTATTTCTTGTTAGGGTGTCTTTGGAAACGCTCCCGAATGAGTTTTTCTTAATTTCTGTTCCCGGGAACAAAATTGGATGGGAATTGTGTTTGGTAAATCCGTTTTTTTTTTTTTTTTTTCGGGATGAACCGGTTTATTTTTTTGTCTTGAGGAATAAAAAAAAGAAGCAGAAATTTTCTGCTTCTATGTTCCAAGCCACAAAATGAGAATCATTTTCTCCCCCCCCCCACAAAAAGACTCCTTCCTCTTCGGCAGAAATTTACCCTCGTTCACCACCACCTCACCACCACCACCGCCACCACCCCATCGCCACCGCCGCCGCTATCGCTTTGCCGCCACCACCACCACCACCTCCACCACCCCACCCCCCGCCACCACCCCGCCACCACCACTACCGCTACTGCCGCCGCCACATAAATAATTTTTTGAATATAAAAATTACATAAATAATTTTTTTAGGAAATTTAAATTTAAGTTTATTTGTAAAGTATAATAATTATATTAATTATTAAAGAAAAGGACAAAATGGTAAAAATAACTCATTAATCCTCCATCTTCCTCCCTTACTATTTTTAACTCCCAAACAAGGGGAGGAAAAATGTATTACCAAACGTAATTCTGATTCTCGGAGTAAAAATAAAATGGGTTAACAAACGTAATTCTAATTCTCAGAACTCTTCCAAAGCACAGAATTAGAAAAACTGTTTCATCTCGAAGCTTGTCTTTGGGCAATGAGAATGGTTGCCATGCACACCCTTAGTGTCTTTGAATAGATAGAATTAGTATCCCAAATCTTAATCACGGTAGATTCCGATATTTTCAGTTAGAGAGATTTTGTCATCTACGTACACACTTATATATTCATGTGTACTTGTCGCCACTATTCAATACATGATATATGAGAGTTTCCATTAGATTTATTATGGTATCACAATCAGGTTCTTAGAGAGGGTGTGTATACACTGAGAGAGATGACTTCGAGTCAGGATGTGAGTTCTCTATTCTTTCTGCATGCCTCGAAGATCGACAACTCAGGGTCAGTTTTCTTTGGCGAGTTACTGAGTATTACTTTGTTTCCTAAATGGTTGCCTATATAGGCGGATCCACCTATTAGATTGGGGGGCAAGTGCCCACCCTTGAATTGGGGAATTTTATTTGTTTATTTATTTATTTATTTATTTATTAAAAAATTAATATATGTTTGAATGATTGCCCACCCTTAAACTAAGTGTCCATCCTTAATACATCAAGACCGCACTTCGTAATTGGATGTGGGATGAATGATTGAATGATTGTTTAGTGTCTTATATTGAAAAAGATGTATTTAATAGCATTGTAATATACCTTTGTTATTAAAATATATATACTTGAACTTATTGAGTGCCCACCTTCATTGTAATTTATGTAGCTGCATTTCTAACAGCACTTAGCCTTGCTTTTCTAAATGACATGTTTGTAAAATAACTGCCTCTCTTATTACATCATCAGTATTTACTTAATTTCATGAATATTTTTTTGATATTCTTTTCTTTTCTTGTTTATATTCTTTTATGTTTTAATACATTTAAAACTTTTCTTTAAAAAAAAAATTTGGGGGCAGCATTTTGCAACCCCCGCCACCGGTGCCCCCTTCATAAATTTTCTATATTCGCCCCTAGTTGCCTATTCATACTTTATAAAATTGAAATGAGTAATTTTTCTAATAAAATAAAAAGCCAACAGGACCACATGTTTGGATTAGTTTTTGGAGAATAGCTTCTAGAAAAAAAAAAAAAGTGATAAAAGTCCTTTTTAAGAAAAGATTCGTAAAAAAGAGTGATTTTTATAAAATGATAGTGTTTGAATATTGTTATCGAATAACTTTTTCATATTCAAATTACCAAAAAATACATTAGCCTTTGTGATAATTGCATATAAAGGATAAGGTTTTATTTTAAATATTTTTAACATTAAATCTCACAATAAATACCAAAAATAATATAAATTTGTGCACAAAATTAAAATTATAACATTAGTAAATTATGTAGCATGATAAAAAATAGATCAAACATATATGTATTGATAAATTGTATAGACAAAAATTGTTCATAAATAGTAATTATCTAAAACTATATCGTTGAGATTGAAAGACATAATTTATTCGATAGTTAAATATTTGAAGGCCAAAAATAAAACCTTAAACACTTCTTAGCCAAAATTAAAAAATAAAAATAAATCTCGAAAGAAACCAGGCCATGTGAAATGCTTGGGGGTTCATATTAGGTGCTTTTCTCTTAGGTGTTTTTCCCTCTAATTAGAGGGATTAGACATTTTTTTAAAAAAAAATTTATATATTCTATTTATTTGAATTAGATTATATGTTGCGTCTTGAAATTTTTTTTATACCTAGTATCTCAAATTAATTAATTTCGATCCGCATCCAAAAATATTTTTCCGTAACCCCAATATCGGAAATTAACTAATTTGAGATATTGGGTATAAAAAAATTTCGAGGATGCAAAAGATATAATCTAATTCAAATAAATAGAATATTTAAATTAAAAAATAAAAAGAAAAGGTGCTAATCTTTCCTAAAAGAGGGTCAAGACAAAAATACCTAATGTGAATTCAATGGTTGGAATACATGCTTCCGATATCTAAAGAAAAAGGAGGCACTCCATGGAAACATGGGGATTCTCGATAGACACTCGTGGAAGGTCATCGTTTCCCTACTCTATTTTCTCATTCCGTTACTCTCATTTTCATTTTCTACCGCCTTCCCGGTGGTGGCGATTGCCTTCGCTTCCTCCCTCCATGGCTTTAGCGACTCCAACCACCGGTATTTGCCTTGCCCTGGTTCAACCTTTGACATGGTGACCTCGATCATCTTTCGGATTTCTCACCGGCGTCTTGGCAAACTCCAGTGGAACCCACATTAGACTTTCTCGGGGTCGTTTCACCAGAGTCCTTCCCATGAAAAGTCTCTGGATTCCCCTAACTCATTTTCTACGGCGAAGGCTTTGCTCTCCTCACCGAGATTTGGACCTCCGCTCTCTAGCACCGCTACTGTCGATAGTGTAAGGACGCTTCCTGGGTGCATTTGACGACAGAGACCGAATCAACCTTTGACATGTTTCTTCTCTGCAGCTTTGTTTATTCGTCACTTCGTCTTCTCTCTTTTCTCCAATCATGGCTGTGGTAGTGGTTGAAAAGCTCACGGTGACGCTACACATTTCTGAAGAAAAAAGAGAGAGACAGAGGAAAAAGAAAACTTGTTAGAATATGATATATTGTCATATATGTAATTTCTGTAATTCTTGTATTCATTGGATTCCTTTTGTATTCGCCCTTGATACGTGTCATCATCTGTATGGTTCTGTTATGATTGGCAGCTGGCAAGATTATTCTAGAATCGCATATTGCTCTGTATTATACTTCTATAAATAGAAAGATGGCCAGGAGATTATTACTGCGCCTTATTCATTATTTCTCTCTGATTAGTCACTGTTTCTAACTTGGTATCAGAGCAAATACCATCACCATGTCTAACGCTTCCCAAACCATTCCGTTAGCTGCTGCAACCTCAAATGCCAGCACCCTCTCCAATAACCGCTCATATACTCTATTCAGTTCATCTAGCCAAACCACCGCGATCAAGCTGGATCGGACACATTTCCTCATCTGGGAGTCGATCGTTCTTCCGCTCATCGAAGGTAACTGCCTCGATGGTCATATCGACGGCTCACTTCCTGCTTTGACGAAACTCATCTCTGGCCCCATAGGACGCATCGTCAATCCTGCCTACCAAGAGTGGTTCTCTGTTGATCATCTCTTAGTTGGGTGGCTGAGGAACACCATGACCCAGGACGTCGGAGCTCAGCTCCTCCACTGCACGACGACGGTGGATCTCTAGCGTGGCGCGAGAGAACTAACTAGCGCATCGACAAAGGCCTGCGTCATGGTCATTAAAAACGAACTCCATAATACCAGGAAAAACGCTCTCAAAATGGACGAATATCTCAGCAAAATGAAGACCCTATCAAATGAACTTGCTCTTGTGGTCAAACTCATGGACATGCCGGAGCTCTCATGGATTGAAGCTCAATCTCACTTGCTTGCTTTTGAATCTTGCATCAACCAACTCACCAACTTTGCAACTCTCAGCATTCAACCCACGGCCAGTGTAGCACCAACTTTGCAACTCTGAGCATTCAACCCACGGCCAGTGTAGCACAGCGTATGGAACACATTTACTCAGGTTCAACTCGGGGTAACAGAAATAACCCCTCTGGTTTTCATAACCAACGATACCCACAGAACAGAGGTGGCCGAAACCATGGTGGTCGCTACGGCGGTCGTCCCTTCTGTGTTAAATGCCAACATCTTGGCTATACCTTGGCTACATGCTATTACCGAGATGATAATGTTGGGTACAATCACTCTGCTTCTCCCTCTCCTAATTATTTTGCTAATGCTTACACAGTTTCGGATCCATCGTGGTATATGGATAGTGGGGCGAACTACCATGTGACACCTAATCTTGACTACCTTGAAGACACTACTCCCGCTAGTAAGTCGCACCTCACTACTTGTACTGGAGCACAGAGCCTCATTCTGAGTATTGGCACCACTACTTTACCTAGTAAACGAGCTAATCTCATCCTTCGTGATGTTTTATATGTGCCTTCGGCTACTAAGAACCTTTTGAGTGTCAACAGCTTGATCCAAGATAACTCTGTCTCTGTAAATTTTACTGACAAGGGCTGTGATGTGAAGGATTCCACGATAGGCCAACTACTTCTCCAAGGCCTACCAAGGGAAGGAATGTACCAGCTGAAGGGAGAAAGGCCGAATAGGATACGTACGGCACTGATGGCTATGCATGATGAGTCTCTGGCTACATTTCTTAAATGGCACCATGTTTTAGGCCATCCCAGTACTAAGGTCTTGAAACAAATTTTAACAGCTTGTAATAAAAGAGTTTCGAATTCCATTGATACTTATGTATGTGAAGCTTGTTAGTTAGGCAAATCTAAGTCTCTACCATTTTCAGTCTCTGTTTCTCAATCAGTTGTTCCACTTGAGTTAATTCACACAGACCCTTGGGGTCCTTCTCCTACTCCTTCTGCTGGTGGTCACTATTATTATATCTTGTTCATCGATGATTTTAGCCGCTTTACTTGGATCTATCCTTTGAAACACAAGAGCGAAGCTATTCATGTTTTCAAGCAATTCAAGGTGTTTGTTGAAAACCAATTTGACTTAAAAATCAAGGCACTTCAATGTGATAATGGTGGCGAATATAAACCCATTATTTCCATGGCCCAAGAATCCGGCATCCACATTCGACTTACCTATCCTTATACCTCGGACCAGAATGGCCGAGCGGAACAAAAACATCGGCACGTGGTTGAAATGGGCTGACCTTATTAGCACACTCCAGCATGCCTCTCAAGTATTGGGTAGACGCTTTCCAGCAGTCTGTCTTCTTAATCAATTGTTTGCCAACTCCTGTCTTGAATGGTCACAAACCCCTGCATCACTTGTGGAAAACAGAGCGAGTATAGAGGCTTACAACCTTTTGGTTGTGCTTGTTTTCCCTATCTCAAGCCTTACAACAAGCATAAATTTCAGTTTCATAGCGAGTAATATGTCTACCTCGGCCCTGCATCATAGCAGAAAGGCCACAAATGTCTCAGCAAGAGTGGTAAAGTCTTCATTTCTCGTAACGTTGTTTTTTATGAGACTATTTTTCCTTTCAGGACAGCCTTCATGGAACGCACGGACGTCTCTGGCAAGGATGAGAATGTCACATCTGTTCCTCTCATAATTCAGATTGATCACCATCGTGACGATGTGGACAGTCGCGGTGATCACCATCGTGATGATATGTACAGTCACGGTGCTGTATGCCATGTTGAAATTGAAGTTCTGACAGCTACACCTGAGTCACCATCAGCAATAGCTCCAGGGTCCCAGATAGCCTCATCGGATCTACACAATGAGTCCAGTGATAACCACTCCAATTCAACCTCTGCAGCTAGTCCAAAGTCATCTTCCAAGCATAGTCTGGTCAAGCCCACAAATCTGCATCATATGCGAACAAGGGCCAAGGATGGAATTTCTAGGCCCAAATACCCTTACGTTGGGCTCTCTCAAGCCACTATTAAAACCAGCTCCGAACAGACCAGTGCCACGGTTGCCCTATCGTCTCAGGTCTGGCGCAAAGCAATGGCGGATGAGTTCCAAGCGTTGCTCTGAAATCACACTTGGGAATTGGTTCCTTTTGCTAATCAGAAGCTTATTGACAATCGATGGGTCTTCAAGACCAAGCTTCTGCCTGACGGATCCATCCTTAAACACAAGGCCAGACTCATCGCCAAGGGATTCCAGTAAAATACCCGGTGTCGACTTTAGCGAGACGTTCAGTCCGGTCATCAAATCCACCACCATTCGTGTGATTCTGTCAATTGTCGTCACTTTCAACTGGGAAATCAGACAGCTCGACGTGAACAATGCTTTCCTGAACGAGGTTTTACGAGAAGAGGTGTTTATGCCGCAACCTGAAGGGTTCATTGATCAACGGCAACCCACATGTCTGTAAGTTGGTCAAGGCTATATATGGTTTGCGGCAAGCTCTAAGAGCCTGGTTTGATCGGCTTCGGATCACCCTGGTTAGTTGGGGTTTTCGGAGCTTGCGCAGTGATACTCCTCTCTTTATGCTTCAGACTAGCAAATTGACTATTTTTATACTCATTTACATGGATGATATCTTAGTGACTGGGAACAATTCTGTGTTTGTTGAAGAATTCGTTCAGAATTGAATCAAGTATTTTCCCTAAAAGATTTAGGCCCGTTATATTACTTTTTGGGATTACAAGTATATAGAGACAAATCTGGAATTTATTTGAACCAAACAAAGTATGTAGTTAATCTGTTGGAAAAATTTGGTTTGGGTGACTGTGCGCCAGTTCCTACCCCTATGGTTACTGGCAGAATGATCTCTTCTACCGATAGTGAATTAATGCCTAATCGTGCAGTTACATGTGAAAGCCGTAGGTTCCCTACAATATCTAACCACTACACGGCCGGATATATCCTTTGCAGTGAACAAACTCAGCCAGTTTTTATCACAACCCAGAACCTCAAACTTTCAGGCAGTGAAGCGAGTCTTTAGGTATCTTAAGGACACTTATAATTTGGGTCTGCGTCTCAAGCCCTTCAATAGTCCTCGGCTTGTAGCATATACAGATGCTAATTGGGCCTGCGATTTGGATGATAGGAGGTCAATGGCAGGCATGTGTGTTTTCTTAGGGAACAACTTGGTTTCTTGGTCTTCGACAAAACAAAAGGTGGTCTCAAGATCAAGCACGAGTCAGAATATAGGTCCCTTTCTGATGGATCAGCTGAAGTCAAGTGGTTAATTTCCTTATTATCTGAGATAGGTTTGTTTGTCAAGTCTCCATCTGTTTTGTGGTGTGATAATCAGAGTGCCAACTCTTTAGCTGCAAACCTAGTACAGCATGCAAGAAGTAAGCATATAGAAGTAGATGTTCATTTTGTCAGAGATTTGGTTGCTTCTGGTGTACTTGACATCAGATACATTCCTTCACATTTGCAACTAGTGGACTGCCTCACTAAGCCGTTGTCATAGCCTCATTTTGAATTCTTTAAGGACAAACTCGGTCTGTTAGTCACACCTTCTAGTTTGAGGGGCAATGTTAGAATATGATATCTTGTCATATATGTAATTTCTGTAATTCTTGTATTCATTGGATTCCTTTTGTATTCGCCCTTGATACGTGTCATCATCTGTATGGTTCTGTTATGATTGGCAGCTGGCGAGATTATTCTAGAATCGCATATTGCTCTGTATTATACTTCTATAAATAGAAAGATGGCCAGGAGATTATTACTGCGCCTTATTCATTATTTCTCTCTGATTTGTCACTGTTTCTAACTAAACTGAGCTGTCGCCGAAGAAGATTAACATCCGTACTAATAATAAAATACCATCTGTGGCACAGACTAAACAAATATGTGTCCCCTGCCCCCAAAATTATTTGTCTCACATGATTTTATAAGCTTTTGTTTTTTGTCAATACATGATTTTTTAAGCTTTGAAGAATGAAAAAACATACCTCCCTTGATTGCGTATTATAAAGTATGTTCGGAAGGATTTTGTGTTTCATTTTATAAGTCAATTCATATTTTTATCCTAAGATTACCCTTAAAAATTGACAAAACTACTTCATATTATGAGAATCAACTATATTTAACTATGCGCATACATTGAAAATATTAGTATCTTTCAAGGGAACTATTATAAGGAATTGTAATTATTTAACTTAGTCTACTTGAGATAGTCAAAGATGATTTATATTTGGCGTAGCCTTATTGATAAAAACAAATGAATTAGAATTAAGCTATGATTTTTTTTAATATATATATAAATAGGCCCGATGGGAGTAATAAGTAATGGAGAGGGTATTGTTAACCCACAGTTAGATTATATATGCAGCCAATGATACGATGGTGATTGTTTTAGTATTGGTCAATGAAACTGCTGACTTTTCTTTGTTTAGAATTAAGGATTTTATGGAATTTGGGTCAAACGCAGGACTCATTAAGGGAATTTCTCAGAGGTTTGTGATTTCAGGCAATTGTGTCTATGGTAATATTGTGTCTTTTGGTAACATTTGACATTTGACATTCTTATAACCTCATAACTGTTTTCACGAATATAATGACAAAAGAATCCAAGTTACACTGGGAATCTAGGAATTCATATTCAAAACTTGGAGTTTTTTTTTTTTTTTTTTTTTTTTTCTGACGTTGTATTCAAAATTTAGAGTAAAACTATAAAATATGTCACATTTGTGAAATGAGATGACTATGCTTCTCCACGCATTTTTTTTTTTCCCCGTTCTAACACATCTGCGACCCACCGATGATAATGTTTTGTGAGATCATCTTTCCTTTTGAAGAAACAGCGTATACACAAGCACGCCCACAATACAATTTTACTTCAAAATTCAAATCCTATAATTTTTGTACCGTTCGAAAATAGCCTGACCGCACTTGATAGATTAGGCCCAAACTAAATGGGGGTCAAAATACAAAGAATACAAAAGCTTGAGTCATGACTTTGATATTTTCCAATTATTCTAATTTGTATTATTGAACCGAAACAATGCCATGTATGTTGAGGAAATGGTATATCCATTGAGGAAGAGGCACTTGAAACAACTTCTTCCGTCTAAGGTAAAGTTGCAGTGGTCTTTCATTTTTGAAAACACATAGATTATGTAAAAGAAAATATTTACAGATATGAATGTAAGCAAGCTTGGCATTGTTAGAAAGATCATAAGAGCGGCATATGGAAGAAGCCATACTGAAAACTACGTTGTGTACTCTCTTTGATGATTGTTGAAAGATGTTTCAGACATTTTTACGTATATTAATAAAAGTCATCAGACCACTGTTAAGATGCCTTTATTATTGGCTTCCATGCAAAACATGAAGCACCTATGGCTGCTTGATTTGTTCAATTCGATTTGATGCATTGCTCTGTTTATTAAATGGTTTGTCTGTTCATATTTGATGAAATTGAAATGAGCAATTCTGCTAATAAAAGTCAACAAGACCATATACTGAACAATTGTTTGGAACATACTTAATCTTTTCTCATAATCTTTGAATTGTTCTGTTTCTAATTTGCTCTGTATTATTTGCATATTGGCCTTCTTATCATTCACAATGGCATTCCCACTATTGTCTTAAATTGAGGGATTCATCTCTCTGTCTTTTTTTAGCAAAAGGAACCAATTTTATGAGGTTTAATGTCTCTTGTTTGTTCAAAATAATGGTCCAAACATGTCCTGTCATCTTCTGATGATATGCTCATAAAGCTCTGGGATTGGGAGAAAGGTTGGGTTTGTACCAGATATTTGAGGGACATTCTCATTATGTCATGCAAGTGACATTTAATCCTAAAGACACCAATACATTTGCTTGTGCATCTCTAGATCGCACCATAAAGGTATATTCTTGCTCTTGTTGAAAGTTATTTTTTGCATATTCTTTGTTAAATTCCATGCTTGCATGATTTAATGCTCCCTACGGTCTTGCTTTTCCAGATTTGGAATCTTGGGTTTCCCGACCCCAATTTTACATTGGATGCCCATCGAAAGGAGTGAATTGTGTTGATTACTTTACAGGTGGCGACAAGCCTTATCGATTACGGGTTCGATGATCACATTGCTAAGGTTTGCATTCATTTTCTGGTTTCTCTGTTTTTATCTTTGATTTACTTGCCTACAAAACTGTGATATGTATGAGTAATGAATCGGAAATATTTTCATGGATAAAATCTATGAAACAGGTATGGGACTACCAGACCAAAAGTTGTGTCCAGACTCTAGAAGGTCACACGCACAATGTATCTGCTGTATGCTTTCATCCTGGTCTTCCTATAATTATTCTTGGTTCGAGAGGATGGTACGGTGCGCATATGGCATTCAACAACTTATATGTAATACTTGATGTGATATGCACTTTCATCTCTTATTTTTGCTCCCATGTGATCACTCTTTTATCAGGGATTTTTCCTTTTTTTTTCTTTTTTCCTTTAAAAAAACACATTAGTTTTTCTTCTGCAGTGTTGGCAGACTTTTAGTAGAGGATGAGTCCTTAAGCCAAGTTGTCTTTTGGTTCTGAACATCATGTCATTGCAGTGCCTTCTTCATATGCTATTTTTTGCCACTTTTATTATTTAGCTTAAGTTTTGAAAGTGTTCGTTTCTTCATTTGGTGAATGTAAATGTCTAGGTTGGATACTTGAAAAAGCTTTGAATTTGCGACTTCCAAATTGGACAATGTTGTCCATTCTTCTTTTTCTATTTTTTAAAAATTTTATTGCTTGTGCACTACAAGAAAATATCAAATTTGCGACGGAATTTGCGAGGGAATTTTTTCCCTCGCAAAAATCACGTTTTTGCGAGGAAAAAATGTCCCTCGCAAAACATCAACATTTTGCGAGGGAAATTTAGTTCCGTCGCAAAATTGACCGAATTGGGGGACAAATTTCCCTAATTTTGCGAGGGAACTATGTTTCCCTCGCAAAAGGTGACGTTTTGCGAGGGAAAGAGAGATCCCTCGCAAAATGGGAAAATTTTGCGAGGGAACACTTGTTCCCTCGCAAAGTGGGGCTAATTAGCGGGAAATTTCCCTCCAATTTTTCGCAATTTTGTGAGAGAAACATTGTTCCTCGCAAAATGGGCAGATTTTGCGAGGAACTGTTTTCCCTCGCAAAAAGGGGAAATTTCCCTCCAATTTTTCGCACTTTTGCGAGGGAACAATTGTTCCCTCGCAAAATATCCCAAAACTTGCGGGGAATAAAGATCCCTCGCAAAATATGCCCATTTTGCGAGGGAATCATTGTTCCCTCGCAAAATGGGCATATTTTACGAGGAATAATATTTCCCTCGCAAAATAGGGGGACATTTCTGGAAAATTTCCCTCCAATTTTTCGGAATTTTGTGAGGGAACAAGGGTTCCCTCACAAAATATCCCAAAATTTGCGAGGAATAAGGATCCCTCGCAAAATGTCCCCAAATTTGCGAGGGAATATGTTTTCCCTCGCAAAATTGGGGCATTTTGCGAGGAATGTGTTTTCCTCGCAAAATTTCATACAATTTTTTTTTTTTTTTTTTTTGGTAAATATCTCTACAAAGTAAACCCAAGGCAATTAAAACAAAAAATTCAACTCTCTCACTCATTTTCGCCTCTATTCGACTAAGTAGCATATTAATTAAAATCAAGACAATTTTCTTCTAAAGAATAGTATTTTGAAATATATTGATAAACATTTGTCTTATAATTAAAATATTTATTATTTCTATATATCTTCCTTTTTACCATTTAATCAATTAAAAAAAAAACAGATGACATATTTTTTGTAAATTAATAAAAACCTTCATAAGAAATATATCAGAAATTTTGAAATCACATGATTAAAAATGTTTAAATAAGTGAATAATTATTGCTACTGAATGGTAAAATAAAAGCCATTGAAATCATGAACTATATGACCATTGTAATCTTATCTCTAATTTATAGTTATCTCAACGTGCGATGTTGTCATGAATCATATATAAATGTCGCTTAGGGTTAAATTGTAAAAGGTTCGAATTTATAGACAAATGTTGCTTATACATGAATTATATAGGTTGCTACTGTCGATGGAGGTAAAACGTGATCGAGGACGATGAAGTTTTACTAATAAATGCAAAAGGCAAAGGTTGGAAATGAGGATTATTTGAACCGTTAAGTTAGCACACACTTGTGAAATTCAGAAAATAAGAAAAGATTATTTGAAACGTTTTCTTGATTAATCGTGAAGGCATTTGGTTAGAAGTTTGGCACAAATTGTACTTATTAGCAGTTCTATCATTTTGGCCCATGGTTTAGTTACCTTTAACATGTATGTGAGCCTAACTCCTCACACTGCGACATAACTATTTGGAGCCTGCCACGTTACCTTTTCCAATGCACTCTATCCATTTTGATCTTACCAACCACTCTTCCTTTTTTTATTACTCGTTTGTTTTTTCTAATAAACCCATTTATTTAATTTGATTATATTACAAAATTTTAGTTAAATTAGTTAACATGATGCTATATATATATATATTTTTTTTTTCTAAAACACTCATACATCTTTCTTTATTTCTTATTCCCTCTCATACACAGTAATTGAGTTGATTGTGTATCAATAGGGATAAAGAAAAAAATTGACCAACATGAAAAAAAGTACTCCCTCCGGTTTCAAAGATAAGACAAAGCTTTTAGTATAAATCATCCGTAAACTTTATCTTATATTTAAAATCGGAGATAATAATATATATAAGATCAATATCAATTCTTCAATTAGATCCTATATTTATGATTGAAGACACTACTTGTATTTGGTCACAATTCAACTATCAATAAGTTTTAATTCCACTAATCAAATTAGCATGAATATCCGTTTAGGAATTAGTATTTGGTCACAATTAAACTATCAATAAGTTTTAATAGTTTGATTATGAGAAAAAAATCTTGAAAAAAATTAAATAATCGACATCAAATACTTTCTTAAATATTCCTCCAAAATTATGAGGCACTTTTTAGAAGGAAATCGTGGCCCTTATTTTAAGTTATCCATTGGGTATTAATGATACTTTTAAAGAGTTCTTTTACTTAAATTTTGATGCAATTTTTATTTTTTTACCTTTCAAGATATAATTTATTGTTTCATTTTCAAACTAATTTAATGAATTAATCAAATTTTAATTTTCAAATAATATGGTTGAGTCCGAAACACCCTCTTTTTCAACACAAAAATACGTATTTACAATAGGTCCAAAAGGTAAAAATCCATTTATACGGGCCAAATTAGGTCAAAAAAAATACATCAGAGTTTATAAAATGCGGAAGTCTTAAGGTTGTGGCAAATACAAATGACATAACAAAAAGTTTCCATGTGTGCCTTCCCTTGTTGCCTACAAAGTTAATCACCTGTAAAAAAAAAATAAACATGATAACCGTAAGATCCAAAGATCCCCGTAACCATTGGTTATTCAGAAATATACATGCAAACCAAGATCGAGAACATACAGTTATAAATTCATAATAGTTAAAATATAAACATTTATATACAAATATTTCACAAAATAGTTCTCGACTCGGTTACCAAAACACCCACCCAAAAAGGGTTCCAAAACAACATAATTTGTTTTCCCAAACACTTCACAAAATAGAGATCTCACACATTTTCCAAACAATATTGATGCATAGATCATCCTTATCAGAGTCGAGGACACAGGTTCAGCCCACAAACTCAGAGTCTAAGGCACAACTATCGCCTACAAACTCAGAGCCCAGGGTACAAATTCCATCCACCAACCCTTACAGAACAACCAATCTCATCAATACAAAAATACACAATCTCACATAAAAAATTACATAAGTGTAAATAATCCCAAAACAGTTAATATAAATACATATATATATAGTTGACAAGTATATAAAAGAATAACCAGGGTTACCTCAATTCCAAGCTTATTTTTACATGGTTCTAGGATGAAGTGGCCATTGAGAGTTTAGAAGATAGAGTGATAGGCTAAAAAAAAGCTTAAGCAAAATACAAACTAATAAAATGCAAACTTTTTATAAATCCTTTGCTTCGTCCTCCAAAACAAAAGGCACATTCAGATCAAAACCCTTATTTTCGAAGCCGATTGTTGTCTTGCTTCTTCCACTTCCTCTTCATTAATGTCATTCCTTTTTCATTTTAGCCTTGGAGTATTATTCATGTTAGCTAAAAAAACAAGGGCCTTCCCTATTAATTTTTGGTCTTATTTTAATTTAAGTCATGATATCGGTGATTTTTTTTTTGGGAAAACAATTGATTTCTCTGACCGATGCCCAGATTTAACTCGATTCCTATTTATAATAATTATATGCTAATATAATATGATTTGTATTCCAAGAAAATGCGGCACGACGATGGTTGGAGTGCAGTTTATAAGTTTTCTTTAAATATTTATCGAGTGTTAAGTATGTTCTAACTATAATGTCTCCTATTTGTCCCCAAAAAAAACTATATATATTGTCTCTTAGATTCATTCAAGATTTTCTTTTTTTTTTAAAAAATATAATGGCTGAGCTCTTTACCAATGGTGGAGCACTCGATCACTATTGAAATTTGTGGCGGGCCCAATATTATTTCACATTCCCGCCTTTTCACTCTCCTCCTCCTCCTAAAATCCTCTTTCACACTTCACACTTCACACTTCACACTTCACACTCTTTGCCTCCTTCCCCAAATCCGGCCCTATCATTTCCCTCACACCGTGTTTCGCCTCGTCTCCTCCGTCTTCCCTCTTGCGCCTCCGTCTCCTCTGGCCCTCTCACACTCCGGCTCCTTCCTGATCGAAATCCCTTTCGCCGTTTCCCTCACATTGTGCGTGCCGCGTCCTCGTCTCTGCCGCACAGTGCCTCCGTCTCCTCGGCCTTTGCCGCGCTGCGCTGCACTGGATCTTTGCCACCACCCAAACTAAGCCAAGCCCTATCACTGCAGTACCCACTGTGTTCATCTTTCTCTCCTTCGAAGGTATGTACCTAGGAATGATTCGAGGAAACCTGCTTATCTAATTTCAATATGATTGATGTTGGCAAAAAAAATTCAATAGGATTGATATTCTTGTTTTGTAAGAGGAAATATTTCATATGCCACAGGCTAAAAAATATCGCAAGGGAGATTTTTGGAAGTTGGGATCTTATGATTACTATGTCTCTGTCCTGTATGTTCTTGGAAACTTGATGCTTGTTGCTTATACATCTGAATAGACATTTTTTTGTTACATACATTTGAATTAGATCTTTAATACTATATCTTATTGATCTGGTTGACTGAATAAAATGATGGAGAAATATAGAAACACAAAAAGAAGTACTTCCTTACTTCGACTTTAAGTAGTTCCATTTAACTGGAAGCATAGCATTGATAAAATTCGCAATTAGAGTTTTTTCCTCCTTTCGTGTTTAGATCGTAATGCTATGATCTTTAAAGTCATTAAAGACATGTGATTGGGGTAATCGATGTCATTAAATTTGTGCTATGCTGTTGTTTTCTAAAATAATTGGGTATGTGTATACGGCATAAGTTGGCTATATATTATTACAAGTTCCATTTATGGATCTCATTGCATTCTCTCGACTGTTTTCTTTTTATGTATGTTAAATGTCTCCTTAGTTTTAGTGAAATCTATTATTGCTCTATTTTATTATATTCTTTTTAATTTTTCTGTTGCTGTAGTGGTTCTAACTTTCTTTTGAATCACATAGTGTAAAGGAAAGGAAATGCATAAGCCTCTGGATCTGGCACTTCTTTTGTTGGCAAAGAGGTAATATCCTTGAAGCATCTCTATGACTAGTTTATGTTGATATTTTTCATATTTGCATTTCCAATTTACTTGAATGAGTTTCGTCCATGACTTTCATTAAGTCAACAACGTATTCACATTATTTTCTTTTGTAATAAATTTCGGACCTTCATTGATGGTAGCCCGCTTTCAAAATTAGATTTTGGAATGATTCCTTTTGTTTAGTTATGGAGTATAACATAAATGGTTACCTGATCAATGTGATGATCACATGGTTGTGAAAGTTCAAGAAACCTTTTGAAACTATCATCGGTTATCTTGTTCCCTTGCTATTTCTTCCTAAAACTTCTAATTAACAAGAAAACAAGATAATGGTGTATATTATCCATTCTTGGTGCTTTCTTCCTTCTTGATATGTATTCCTAAAACTTCTAATTAAGCGAGCGGGAAGAAAATTGTATGTTTATATGTCTGTTTTATTCATCTTGGAGAACTAAGGTAGTAAGGCTTGGAGACAATTTGTTACGTGCATCCGTGTAAGCGAGTCTACACATATTTAAAATGCTATTCCCCTTGCATTTCTATGTTTTCTTGCTTTTAGTCTACACATATTTAAAATGCTATTCATATGCTCCTAAGAAACATGTTCTTTTCTTTGTGTTTCATGTGCTAAGCTTCAGTGACATTTTCCTATTATGCCGCTACGAAAAATGTTACTTTATAATATAAATTTTTGTAAATTCGATCAATATCCACCCCCGAATTGTGTGTATGTGTGTGCTTTATTGATATTTGCAGATGAGTGTAAGCATTTTGCTTCCAAATCCAGTTTCTCCCCTTGTTCCTCTAATTCCGGTACAACTTGTGCAACTATTCTTACTGGGCTATACTCATAGAAGGTTGCAAAGCTATTGCTTCGGTGTAAATGTTATGGATTTGAGAAACAATATAAATAAGGTCGCCGATGTTGTAATTACTGATTTGAAAAGCAGAGCATTAATGATTAGCACACAAGAAGAGATAACCCAGGTGCTAGTGATTCTCATGCAAAGTTATCTTCCACTAATCTCATGAATTTATGATATGTTGTTCACCTTGAATTCAAAGTTTTATAAAGGGGAACCAAACGTACATGCTTAAAACAAAAAGAAAATAGAATTGGAATATCCCTAACTTTAAGCTTATATTGATGGCTATATTTTCTAAGTTTCTAAATATTTATCCATGTCACTATCGACCATAAGACTCATTCCCTATTCATCAAAATGTATTGAAATGGTTTTTTGCGTGATCTTGATATTCAGTACATGCAAAGAATAACCCAACACTTTAGAATGATTTACTTGAAGATGATTGAAGGTCAAACATCCTGGCAGGTGGGTTTCAATTTAATGTTTCTCAAATGTTATCATGTGACATTAAACTACGCATTTTCTGTGCTTGCTTAGGACTCGTTTAAAAAAAAAAAAAAGAAAGAAGGCATGTACATCTATATAAACGGATGCATAACGTTTTGTTGCACTGTGGAGTATTAAGAACACGTTTTCGTGTAGTTTCTCACGCCAATTGTCCTAAATTTGATTCTTTTCTTCATTTTCTTTTTCTTGATTGGGCTCACACTTTTTATTTACCCTCTTCATTTTTTGTTCTTTTCTTTTTGTTTGAATTGGGAGGGCTTGGAGTGGGTTGGTTATTACATCAATGTAGGCAATTGTTGTCTTAGGCAATTGTAAATGATGGACACGTCTTTTGGGTTTGTGAATATAGGGTTCAAGTGAAGCAATTGCAAAATCCAGAGATGGTTTGAGACAATTCTTAATCAAGTTGTTCGGTTGGCAGAGCACGGCCTCATTCATTGTGATTTCAATGAATTTAACATCATGGTATGATCTGCTTTATTGTTGTCCTTTGTCTTGGCACAGTTTAATTAGTCGGCATAATTTGCCCAATGGACTACTAATTTTGTTATTTTGTATAGTAATTATGAGCTTTAAATTTTCATTGACTCTAATTTCAATTTATTGCAGATTGATGATGATGAAAAAGTTACCATGATTGATTTTCCACAAATGGTATACGTATCACACCGTAATGCACGAGATGTATGAACTTTTGCCTTATTTTTTATGGTGTTTCCTTCCTTTCTATGCTTGTAAAAATGCATTGTTTGGAGCTAGCTCTTTTTTGGTTGGGAACATATGAAGTACTTTTGTAAGATAATTACGGTGTGTCTTTTGTTTTAATTTGGTAGTCAAAATCGGAAAGCCCAAAATTTATTATTTTCCTTGGGATCATCAAATATCAAATATATAATTATATATGCTGTCTGTAGCCTTAGTGCCTCACCACATGTTTTTTTTTTTTGTACCGGGTACTTTGACCGTGATATTGAATGCATCTTTAAGTTCTTGAAAGAGGTTTGTTACTATTTGTGAACTTGATGTTGAGATAGTTTTATGCTTGATTGATCTTTTCTTTTTGATGATTACAATGGTGCCGTAGGTAGTGTGAACTGATTCGAATAATGACACAAACCGAGATGCGGGCACTTCTCCGGTCCATATTGAAGAACAAGGGTACGAGATCGTCTTCGGTGGTGATGACGATGCGGTGGTGATCTGACCGGACTCGCCGTTTAGACTTTTTTTTTTTTTTTAGTTTATTTTGGTTGAAACATTATACTTTGTAATATTTTGTTATTTCTATGCAAACTCTTATGATTGTTACAATATATTTTTATCATATATCAATCTTTTTATTTTCTAATTTTTAATATTTTTTATGAAATTAATTAAATTTTTAAAATCATTTTATTTTTTTTAAAATTAATTGGGGATTTGCGAGGGAAACATATTTCCTCGCAAAACCCCACATTTTGCGAGGAACAATATTCCCTCGCAAAATGTTGGATTTTTGCGAGGGAACAGATTCCTCGCAAAATCCAACATTTTGCGAGGAACAATATCCTCGCAAAATGAAAACTTTGCGAGGAACAAGATCCCTCGCAAAATGTTGGATTTTTGCGAGGGAACATGTTCCCTCGCAAAAGTTCAAATTTGCGAGGATTTGATCCCTCGCAAAATTTTCAAAATTTGTGAGGGAACAAGTTCCCTCGCAAAATTTTTCATTTGCGAGGATCTCTTTCCCTCGCAAAATTTGCGAGGATTGAGTTTTCCTCGCAAATTTCAATATTTGCGAGGAAAAGTGTTCCGCCGCTAAATCCAAATTTTGCGACGGAAATATGCATTTTGCGACGGAAAATTGGTTTGCGTGGGCAATTTTTGCAACGGATTTTTTCCGCCGCAAATCGGTTTTGCGACGGAAATTTGCTCTTTTGCGAGGGAAAAATTCCGCCGCAAAAAACTGTTTTTTTTGTAGTGGTGTTGGTGCTCTTTATAAGATGTTAGACTCTTTTAAAATTCCAATTAAGATTATTAATAGTATATTGACCATCTCTTTTAATATTTTATGTTGATTTCATCTACTTACGAGACTTGAGAACACATTGAATTATGGTCTTGAAAGAGTTTGGGCTGTTGGATACGTTAAAGGTTCACATCGGTGAGTCTTCTTTCCTGGAGTTTCTTAAATGATTTTTTTTTTTTTTGGCCGTGAAATTATGAAGAGTTGGATGATAGTGTGTTAAGTCTTCTTTATGAAGTCTGCATGTTTGATGACCGATTTGAGAAACGTGTAATTGTATCACAAAACTTGTTTGGTTCAATCTTTCCATCAACGAGATATTTTGCTCCACTTTTTATTATCTCTAAGTCGTAAAGGGTATCTTTTCATTCTGTCCTCATGGCAAAGAAAATCAAAACTTCTTCCTCCATAGGGTTGTGCTTGGCTATGATGAGCGAACCATTATGGTCAAACTGGGCCGTGGAGAACCAGTGGCCAGCATGGACAACGGTGGGAAAATTATTTGGGCTAAACGCAATGAAATTCGGATAGTCGTATAAAGAGTGTTGGGGCAGATGTGGAGGTTTGGGCTCATTCCTACCCTTAACTTTTTCTAAATATGTGTAGAAAAATTGAAAAGCATGATTATCATGATTATATTATTTCTGTTTTTGATTTTTATGATTCAATGTCATTTGGAACCTCAAAATTTTAGAGTATTAAATTATATATGCAAATCTTGTTTTCCCGAGTCAAATCAATCCTTGGACTCATGCAATCCCATTGATTTTAATGAGACGGGGTTTTGGAGATGTAGTGAGGCTGCATAATGTCTGAAACTCTGCATTGAATCTCATGCAACCTGATTGCAATAGTCTTTAATTTTCCATTTTCCCCCTTGTGATCTATGGCAATGAATAACTGCAAAAATATAATGGAGTCCATATATCATCGACCCATCTCCTTTTTTAACCCTATTTCTTTGACCTGGAATTTTTTTTTTTCCAGACCCCAACGCTCTTTTGAAAAATTAGACCTTGTATCATTTACCTTTTTTTTAATGAAATGTCTGCCATTCAAATTTGAATACATTTCATAATTATTGTTATTTAAGTCTGGCTATGTTGATTTAGAGTTTACTTTTGCCCATATAGCATGAAGCTTTATTATGACTTGAATTGGTCATGTTTACTTTCTATAAAACATGGTTACTACATCTTAAAATGTCAGTTGGGTACCGAATTTTATCCCTATGTGGCGTACAATTACTTTGCTTCTCAGGTTGCTGATGAAGAAAGATTACCTTTGGCTGTTAAGGAGTTGAGCACGTACTTGTGATCTCTACCCACAAGTGAGTTGGAATCATGATTTTATATTAGACTGCATTCTTTTGAGATGCTTCTCGGTTTTTGTTTTCCTTTTTTCAACCATCTTTCTGTAATAAAATGATTTTAAAGAATGATCAAGGAGTGATCAGAGGAGAGTAGAGATATAATTATTAACCTGGACACTTTTTTTTCCCTAGATCTATGGTATGGATGCAATGTGGATTCTTGGTACAGATAAGAATTGGTTCAACCATACATAGGCTATATTATATGATGTTAGACATTATGCTTCAAGGGCAATGAAAGTGATATCTTTGACTTGCCTTATCTTATGGGTGGCGGGAATTGTTCTTGTGTTCTCTTCGATCTTCTGTGAAAGAAATGAGCTTTAGGTTGAATGTTTTTCATGTGCAGTTTCGGTTATCAGCTATTTGTTTCTTTGTGTATGCGGTGTTTAACTTGTGATTCACTGATATTATTTCAGAATTTAAGGTACAACCACTACTACAAAAAACACTTTTAACGTCTATTTTTAAGACTATTAGATGACTGTTTTCAAGGATCATAAAAAAAGAGTCGTTGAAAGTTTATGATATACAACGACTGTTTTTTAAATGTGATATGTGCTAAATTTCAACGACTGTTATTTATTAGACGACTATATTGAGGGGGTCGTAAAAAAAAGAGTCGTTGAAAGTTTATGATATACAATGATTTGTTTTTTAAAAAATAGTCGTTAAATTTCAACGATGTTATTTAAATAACGATCGTTATATATATATATTTTTCCCAAATAGCAAGTGGCAAAAAAGCCACACAACAGAACAAAAAGAGGAAGAAAATTGAAAAGGTTCCTTTCATCAACTAGGGCACAGAGATACCCCTGTAATACCCTAAAATTCATATTTATCATAAATATTATATTTTGCTAAATAGTGCCTATTAAAAATAGGTGAATATGTGGTCTCAAAATTGAGTAACATATTTATGTTAAGTTAGGGAATTTTCTCTAAGAATTAAGGTAATCAAAATAATCAAGGAAGTGTTATGAAACCACTTGAATTAATTAAAGGGAATTAACCACAATAGGAGGCAATTAAATTTGCACTAATTAAAATAATGGTATAATACCCCCAAATTCATATTTCTCTTGAATATTATAGTTTGGCAAAATAATACCTATTTAAAATAGGAAAGTATGTTGTCTCTAATTTTAGTAATTTATTTGTTTATTTTCCTTGGAATTTAAAGAGGCAAAAATCCAATTTTATTTTAGGGACCATAAGTTACCCTATGATTATTAAATTAATGCATGGTGCATAAATGACCAAAGTAAACCCAAAAGTTGTGAGAAAATAATTAATCCAATTAGAGAGAAAATTTGCCAACAATTAATGGACAATGAATTTGCAATAATTAAAGTAATTGTATTATATGTTCATAATTAATTAAATCAACTAATTAAGAATATTAATTGAGATTAGCTATGGACGGGCTAGGATTAAACCTCATAAAGCTAAATCCTAAGGCCTTAATTCAATTTCATAAAGTGGAATCCTTGTGAAGTAAAATCCACCAATGAGAAAAGAGTTGTGTATGTGTGTGTGTGCAAGTAAGAGAGAGTGTTGTGAGTGTGTGTGTGTGTGTGCGCAAATGTTGTGAGGGTTGTGAGTCTAGTTTGTGAGAGAGAGAAAAAAATTAAAGCAAATTTGATAAAGTTTGAAATCCTAGAGTAAATTGGATAATGGTTTGAAATCCAAAAGAAATATCCGATGTACACAAAGCTTAAAAACTCAAAACAACAAATAAAGTGAGAATTTATACAAATTTAAATAGTTGTGAAGAAGTAGGACCTGGAGAAAATATAAGGACTTATCTTGAACTCACATAATTTAACCTCGAAAGTAAGCCTACTAAAAGCTATTTTTGCAAACGTTGAAGAATAAGCTTAGTACAATGGGGGAATTTAATTAGACCATAAACTGGATATCCAACTACTAATCAAAAAGCATACTCAGAATTTAAAAGTAATAGTGATTGATCGTGGCAACCAAAAATGAATTTCGTTAAAAGTAAACCGAAGACTCGGTTGGAAGAAACTTACACAAGAAGATCGCACTTTACTTCTTGAAGAAGTAAGGAAAAAGATGATGGAAGAAAGAGAAAGGGAGAGAGGAGTGTGAAGTCAGTTTTGAGTAGGTGTAAGGATGAGATTTAAATTTCTCAACTAAGTTTAATCCAAGGGTTAAGAATGAATAAAAGTTGTTAGGTAGTTAACCCACAAATTGCTATAAATAGGACCTTTGGCTCTTCATATTTTCTCACACCAAGATAGCAAGTAGCAATCTGATTCTAAGAGTGAAAGAGTGAGTGAGAGTCCGGGAGAAAGGAGGAGCAAAGTTCCGGGTAAGTTCTTGAGCTTAAGCTTTCAAGTTCTTAGTTGTTTTGTGATTTTAGCCTTTAGTCTTTTAAATATATTTTAGTTATCATGTTTTTGTAGTTAAAAATATTATTATTTCAAAAATATGATGAAGGAGATGGTATAGCAAAATTTCAAAAGATTATGATCAAAGTAGCGAAGCCCGGGCGAAATCTTATCGGTTAGCGATTCCTGTAGTCAGGGGTAGAAATGCCAGTATTTTATGTTAAATATGAGGTTCTAAAATTCTGAGAAAATTCATGGTTAAATTAGACATATAGGGCTTTTCAAAAATGATAATAACGTGTTAAATTGAGCTCTGTACAGTGAGATAAAAATTCTCAAAGTTGAGCTACGTTTTCTGGAAAAATTCTAGGCAACGTTGAGAAAAATGAAAACTGAGAATATTTCATAAATTCTGGGTAAAAATCAGTATTTTTCATTGAAAATAGACATCCTAAGGATTCCGAGGAATTTTACGGATCCTTGTTTCGATTTTTGTAGATTTAATTATGATTTTGCGAAGTTAACCAAAAATTCTACCCAGCAATTCAGCATAGCGTTTTTTAAAAATGTGAGGGCAAAGTTGTAATAATAAATCCACCAAGGGTAGAAAGGTAAATTAAACCCTTAGGATATTATTCTAAGCAATATGATATTTATCAAATATCATATAATAATCCGACGATAACGTATAGGATATCCGGAGGTCCGGAGTTGGATCAAAAGGTAGGACATTTGGCCATTACACGGTGAAAGGTACGTTCGCGTACAATTGAACTTTAACTCTATATGTCTTGTATGGCTTTGATATGATTGGTTGATTCATGATTGAATGTTTTCTAAATCGTGAATATCTGTCAAACATATACTGTTTATACTTTTCATATGAGATTAACTGTTACCTAAGCTTCAATCCGATTGAATCTCAGCCTTGACTAAAGGTTCAGGAAAGGAACCAGAGTCGGAGAAGGCACCGGTAAAGGGAGCCGAAAAAGGCACCATAGGATGAAGCCAAAGAGAGGCACCGATGGATGGAGTCATGAGGAGGCACTGGTCGAGACAAGAGCCGGAAGAAGTTT
This sequence comes from Acacia acuminata, assembly GCA_019022655.1. Taxonomy (NCBI): domain Eukaryota; kingdom Viridiplantae; phylum Streptophyta; class Magnoliopsida; order Fabales; family Fabaceae; genus Acacia; species Acacia acuminata. The sequence continues at coordinate 237,554 of JAFJYI010000444.1, forward strand.
AACAGAGCATACCTTCTAGCATGAATCTAATAAGGTTACTTCAAACCATTTGGTGTCTAGAAAGGGTTCGTCTATGTGGTTCAGTCGATGAGTCGCCGTGAATTCGGGGAGACTTCCACTAGACACCGGCCTGGCCAAATTGGTTGATTAACTGAGTTAGGTTCATTGCCCCAAGTCTACCTAAGGCTTGGTTTAAGATTGTATAGTTACTATTGAAGAGTTGTAATTATACAAATCTCAGTAACATTGTATCACATGATATTCCTTCGGGATTATTTTTATATATCGTTTATGTCGGGACATCATCATATGTCTAGGCATTTTGTATCGATACTCATTGTCCAAACGTTAGCGCATGCTCTCCGTTTCCGCAAATACTCGAGTTGTAGCACCTCAAACTCTATCGATTTTCTAAAAAATAAGTGTCAACCGACACGATTTCAAGTATGGAAATTTGGGGTGTTACATACCCCCAACTTTAGCAATTGATCTACCAAGTCCTAGAGCTAGACTCGTGCCGGAAGCCGGCCGACAACAAGTGCAATCCTGGAAAAAAAAACCAATCGAAAAGAAAACAATAGCATTAAGAGCAAAATCGAAGGAAAATCAAACTCGAAATTTTGATTAAAGCCAAAAGAACCATAATATTGAAAACAACTAGCTGAAAAAACCAAAAATCCAGATCCAAATCAAAGAGCTAGCCAAAATCTTAATTGTAAGTAAATTTGAACCCAAGAGGGGGTGAATTGGGTGAAGTATAAAAATTTAGATTCTATGAAAATCTTTTCTCAATTCAGTAAATTCAACTTGTATAAAAGAAGTGAATTATAAACCAATTGACAAACATTCAAATGTAAATCTTTGGAAATGTAAGAGATAAGGGAGAAGAGCTTGCAAACAGATTTATCTTGGTTCGGCCTTATCCTTTACCTACGTCCGTCCCCAAGCCTCACTTGGGATTTTCAATCCACTATCTTTAATCTTCTTGATTACACGATCGTGAATCGAAGCAATCCTCTCTCTAGGATTCACTCCCCCTTACAATACGTAATCAACACACCTTTTGATTACACACTCGTACTCAAGTAATCCTCTCACTAGGATTCACTCCCCTTACAAGTTGTAATCAACACAATGTATATCCCACTCAAGATTCCCCAATCTTGAGTAACTCTGAAAGATAATGTGTTTACAATAATTTTCCTCTCAAAGGAATGGATAAATAATCACGAAGTACAAACACAATTCATTTCACTCTCTAAGCTATCTAGACAAGTAAAAGCAGTGAAAAGGATGTAGAAAAAGAGTATCAGCATTTTGGCATTGTAATCTTGTATCTCCACGTTTTTCGCTTGTGTCCATGACTTTTATAGATAGAGAAAGGTCGTGACCGTTTATGACCGTTGTAGGATGAATCAGACCGTTGTAGTTGATTATCATTAAGTGTGGTCTGCTTCTCTCTCTAAACTCCAACTAATCCATGTGATTAATTGATCTGAAGTGGAACTCTGAGGATTTGCCCGTTGGAGAAGAGTTTACTTGATGAAGAAAGCATTCTTGACCGTTGAGAATGCGTGCTCGAGTGGATTATCCAAAAGAAGGTTGATTTGAAGTGCATTAAATGCTTCGAGCACTTTTTTGCTTTTTGCTTTGATCTTCATTGATCTTCATCTGTGCTAACTGAAATTCACTCAATAAACTTGTTAAACTTATCTGGGAACATAAGTGAATGATTTATGAAAGCAATAGGATCAAACAAGAGTGATTTGCAAATTCGTGTAATTCAAAAATCAGTTTTTACCGTTGTAAAGCTGCGGTATGTTCATGCAAACTGCAGTTTTGCATACTTTCACTTACAAACTGCAGTAAAGGCGGAAGTATTGACTTAGCTTGAAACTCTTGGTTGCTTTCTCGGAAGTCCAATACTCGAGTTTGGCTGCTGCGAGTATTGACTTAGTTTGAAAATCCTTTAGCTCTCGGGAAGTTCAATACTCGAGTTTGGCTAGGAAAACTGCGAGTATTGACTTCATTTAAAAAACTTGGACTACGGATGTCCAAAACTGCAGTATGCAAACCTATACCGCAGTATCCAATACTTTCACTTACATACTGCAGTAAAGGTGGAAGTATTGACTTAGCTTGAAAAATTTGGTTGCTTTCTTCGGAAGTCCAATACCGAGTTTGGTTACACAAACTGCAGTATTGACTTCGTTTAAAATCTTGGTTTCATTCGGAAGTCCAATACTCGAAGTTTGCCTACCAATACCGCAGTATTGACTTCATTTAAAAAACCTGGTTCGCTTCGGAAGTCCAAAACTGCGGTATGCAAACCTATACCGCAGTTTGCACTTAAGCTCAACAAGTTTGATTGCTTTCTTGAAATTATCTGTCCACTTTCGAGGGCCATATCTCCCTGGTCTGAACTCTGTTTTGGTCCGTTCAACTCTTGATGGAAAGCTCTTTGAGTCTATTTTCATATGCCACTCATTTCAGCTCAATACGATTTGTATATTGAGAGTTACACTCAAAATACCAAAGGTGGGTCTGGACTGTGACGTTGATTCTTATGGCAACTTGTAAAAATCATAGCTCCTTGATCTTGACACCTTTGGACTTGATTTATATATCAAAATAACGCTTTGGATGTCTAGTTTCAAATGCCACTGATTTCACGTCAATCCGATTCCTGGTTTGAGAGATATCATCGAATTACCAGACCTCGCCTGTGCTAAAACGTGAAACAGAGTTGCTGAAGAGCTGATCACGCTGCAAACTCGAGTTTACACTTGCATACTCGAGTTTAGCTCTTCCTTACTCGAGTTTAGCACTTGCATACTCGAGTTTTGAGTCCCAAACTCGAGTTTTGTGTTCCAAACTCGAGTTTTGAGTCCCAAACTCGAGTTTTGTGTCCCAAACTCGAGTTTTCACTTGTCCGAGACGCGGAGGTGTCTTTGAAGACACTACAAACTCGAGTTTTGAGTTGTATACTCGAGTTTTGAGTCTCAAACTCGAGTTTTGTGTTCCAAACTCGAGTTTTCTCATCTGAAGTTGACTTTTGCTGACTTTAACTTCAAATTGACCCATTCCAACTTTCATATGACCTTGGAGACTTCTAGCATCAATCTTAGAGCTTGAATAATGATATCTTCATTCCATTTACCAAGATCTTCCTTTCTTTCTTCTTCTCTTGATCATCCTTCATAAATCAACTCTTTCTTTCTTCCATCTCCCAACTTGATCATTCTTCATCATTTAACTTGTGCTCATCAATTCTTTGCAGCTCCTACCTTCTTCAATATTTCTTGATCTTCTTGATTAACCTCTATGATTCAACTTGAACTAATCTTCTTCAATATCTCCTCTTCTTCTTGATTAACCTCTATGATTCAACTTGAGCTTCTTCAATATTTCTTGATCTTCTTGATTAACCTCTATGATTCAACTTGAACTAATCTTCTTCAATATCTCCTCTTCTTCTTGATTAACCTCTATGATTCAACTTGAGCTAATCTACATTAAACATAGAAGTTAGTCAATGTAGGAGATAACTATATTACTCAATCTTTTTGCTTATAAGAATGGCATCTGTTTAAGACATCATCAAAACTAAGTATAACCAACATTAATAAACCAGAATATTGAAGAATCAAGAATAAATGCAAAGTATAATTACTGGAGAAGGAGAAACAATTAAAATAAAAAGAATTAGCCATGGATCGCGACTTGAGGGCAAATCGGAGATCTGGAGAAATGAAACCCAAAAAGGGTTTTCCAAATCTTGATATAAGCGGGGCAAATCTAAATCTTGTAGGCTACTTTTGCACCTCACAATAAAACTAGAAGAAGAAGACTTCCCCAAAAACGAAGAAGAAATTTAGTGTAGTGAACGGGATGTGCAAAAGTAAGACGTTCAAGACTCTTTATGAAAGGTTGCGTTTATGATGGATTTGAGGAAGACGTTCGCTTTGTTAGGTTTTGAAGAGAAAACTTCATATTTTTATGGAAAAGAGGTAACAACAAAATAAAAAATATAATAAATTGAAATATCTAAAAAATTCAATTTTCAATTACTAGTTTTTGAATAATCGAGTCATTGAAACTCAAAATAAAAATAAAATAAATTGAAATATCTAAAAATATAAAAACAACTATTTTTGAAAAACCAGTCATTGAAATTTAAAATAAAAAATAAAATGAAATGAAATATCTAAAAAATTATATTTTCAACAACTTGTATTTGAACAAACCACTACTACAAAATACTTAAAAAGACGACCTAAAAAAGACCCAATTAACGTCCTTATTCTTAGGGACGTTGGGGAGAGTGTAGTAGTATATTTCCATATGAGGAGACTGAAATGGGTTGGTCGCCTCATATGAGGCGACTGAAAGGTGTTGGTCGCCTCATATGAGTATGAGGCGACGAAATGGTTTCAAGTCGCCTATGAGGCGACCTGAAACCTTTCAGTCGCCTCATTTCTCATATGAGGCGACTGAAACCTTTCAGTCGCCTTATTTCCGACCTGATTTCATGTGGCCTCATATGAGGCGGCCGAAATGGTTTGAGTCGCCTCATTGCAAATTTCATATGAGGCGACCAAACCTTTTCAGTGTCGCCTTATTTCCATATGAGGCGACCCGAAACTCTTTCAGTCGCCTCATTGCCCATATGAGGCGACACAAAACCATTTCAGTCGCCTATTATCACCCAAAGACGCCACGAAATCTTTTCGGGTCGCCTTAATGTATTTTTAAAAAAAAAAAAAAAAATGCGCTTTGTTTTGTTTGGCCAATTTGCTGCAAATGCTTCACAAAATAATTAAGCGCATATTATATTATGTATGTGCATTCCATCAAGAATACCGTGGTTCAATAAGAAAATTGTAAAAGTGACTTCAACAAAAGAATTGGCTCCACATACAAGAGAAGGACAATATATATGTTCTAATCATGTCAACAAAATCAATCAAATTCACAACTTAGCTTCCAACATAACCATGAGGATGCAAGAATGTAAGAAGGCAAGTTCGGGAAAGTCACTTAAGAAGGCGGTCATAAACTTTCAAAGCAACTTCAACAAGAAAAGAAAGAATGTATGACCTAGATTTTGGTTACTAAAACTAGACAAAAACAACAAACAAAGCACCACCATGACAACAAATTTTTCTCACATTTGGAGGCAATTAATCTCCAAAATTTCACAACAAGCTTTCACAATTTAATGCAGCAATTAGATAGCATCAACATTCCCTTCAATTGGCAAATAACAACGATATGCGACAAGAGGCAAATATATATAGCGAAAATGACTTTTGAACACGAAGCTTAACAGAATTTCAAGGTTTGGCTAAAGTGAATGAGAGCCACCTTTAAATCACGGTACCACACAAGCGAATCAAACCCCTCCCAAGCAAAAACCCCACATAAAACTTGCAGCAAATCAGTTATGATGGTATGATTCAACAAAATTCTCAAGTCTTGGTTATTGGAAAATCAAATGCGATAAGGTGTAATGGCAAAATCAAACCTCATATGACAAGTGATCTATTTCCGAATTAAACAAGTGATCTAACCTCATATTCACAGCAATTATAGTGGCAAATTCAAGAGCAACACCAATAATTTACGTAAACCGATGTCATCACGACTTAATAAGTTTGACAATGACAATCACCCTAACAAGTAATGACTTGCCTATATATTCACATTGAGCCATGTTCAAGAAGATATCTAGCCATAATGTCTCGAATCGAATCGATGTCATCGTGAGTATGGATCCTCGCACGAAAAAACCGTAAATTGGAAAACAAGGTATAATTAACAACTGAAGTACCACAACAAAAAATATCATCATTTGAGGATCACGGAGCATTACGTACATTTTGCAAGCCGGTAGTACGTCCGGCGGAAACGATAGATTGCATCCAATTGATAATGTAGTATCCGCACTCGGTGTGGCCCGGTTGGTGATGGCACTATAAATAAAAAACAAATTGTTAAACGAGAAAAGCTAATGTCTCGGAAAAAACTTGAATTGAAACTACTTACCTTAGGATAAAACCACTTCGGTCCACCGCTCCCGTGCTCCAATAATGTCTATATGTCCTAAGACCACTATCATTAAAATGGAAATTAACAAACATGAAAACAATTCATTTAAAAAAAGAATCGATGATTTAGACAAAAATTTACTTACTCGGCAAACATGGTTTTGATATCCTCGGTTGGCACGCCACCTATGGAATCGAACCAATAACATGCGTTCTTGGCGGGACAAACAACGCACAGGGTCCAATGAGCACTACAACATATACATATTAATATTAAACTAAGATAAAAAAGCATTTTTTCCTTAAAAATCTTATATAGACAAAAAAAAAAATACGCACCCTTCATGTATTGGCGCTAGATAACAAGACGATTTTATGTCGCCCATTGTTAAACCAACATAAATGGCCCTCCTGGCTAAGATATTGCGGCGAAGCCTGTGGATCCAGGACATAAGAATCCATACGAATCCAATAGGTCTCCCTTTTTTGCGAGATGTCGTGGCGTACACTACGATCGAAATAAAATGATAAGTGTTGTTGAATATATTAAACAAAAAAAGAGTATTGACATAATTAAAGGGTAAAAAAAACTTACAAGATTGCAAGTTGAAGCCATCAGTATATCTAAACAGTCCATATGCATAAACTCTGTCAAATCTTTCCCTGTCAATTGATATCGGATATGTCTTGTCCGCACCGACAATGCCGGAGGCATCTGCAAGCCGATAGAGACGATGTCCTGGTAGAGCTCTCGCGGCGTTGATAAGTATGGAAATCTGCCCGAGCTTGTTCATGCTATGAAAACATAATAAACAAATTATGAGTGGGTTAGCAATGAAAATCAATCTTAAACCCTACTCATCGTCAATCAATAATGTATTTCTTACCATTGGAGGTATGTTAGTTCTCTATGTGTTTTGATGATAATCGACAATTGCAAACGAGGTTTGAATATTTTTGGCAAGTTAAATTAAGCTTTGAAGCTTGCAAATTTCATTTCAAAAATATTCTGTAAGTGTCGAACTCGAGCCTAGACAGGCGAACTCGAGTTCGTTGCTCACAGAGAAGCCAAACTTGCAAGTTTAATCCTTGAACCCGAGACATGACCAAAGGTTTATTTATTTATGTCTTGGATGAACTCGAGCCCATAAGTATGAACTCGAGTTCATGAGAGTCAGAGAGCATTTAGACTTTAAAACATTTCTGAACTCGTGACTTCATTTTTCAAACCTCAAGTTCACACCTCCAGAGAATATTTTCAATGAGTTTACAAATATGTGAACTCGAGTTCATAATGATGAACTCGAGCTTACCTCTGGCGGGAAGAAATTTTCAAATGAGATTTTCATGAACCTCAGGTTTGCCTCCATGAACCTCAAGTTTGTTTCAAGTCAAAAGTTTTCCTGAAGTTTCCTAAGTTGAGCAAACTCGAGTTCAAGCTTATGAACTCGAGTTCGTGTCGCGAGAAAGCCCTCATCATTTTCAAATGGACAAACCCGAGACACATTGTTTTAAACCTCCAGTTTGCCTCGGACCAAAAGCCTCCTTGAGTTCACTTAAGTAGGTGAACTCGAGTTCACATCGAGAACTCGAGTTCATGCCTTACAGAGCAAAATGATTTTTCAACACAAGAGAACTCTAGAGTTTGTCCGGGGAACCTCCGAGTTCATGTTTTAAACGTTACAACTTATTTTGTCATGAACAGTGTTAAACTCGAGCATGCTCACTTATAGGCTCGAGTCTAAGCCTTGAGCAAAATGTATTTTTAGGTGAACCCCGATGGTTTCCTCGACAAAAGTCGAACTCGAGTTCGGACATGCAAGCTCGAGTTCGGTCCGAACAAAGATTTTAAACCTCAAACATATTTTACAAACCTCCGGTTCATGTCTTACGAAACAAATCCTTTGTACTAAGTAAAGAGCAAACTCGAGCCTAGCAATGCGAACTCGAGTTCGTGGGTTTGAAACGAGATGAACGCATTTTTTTTGAAAAGTTCGAGTCTTCAATTTCACTTAGGATTTAATCGCAAAATGGTTGTATATGTTTTATATGATTCTTATCTATATTTCTAACCATTCTTAACCAGTTTGCTTGTGAGATTTCAGAAGATTTGGATTTGCTTTAAAGTCAAATAAAGCAACTCATTGTGCAACTTGCAATATTTAAATATATCTTCTCTAACCAAGCAAATGGATGACGGCTGGAAAGTTGGATGACCATTTCTCAATGCGCATAACTTGGCCACTACCAACTAAAGCTGAACATCATCATTCTTCAAACAAGACCACATGGGACACTTCTTGAAGAGCCAAAATTCAAATATTCAAATCTACAAAGTTCCCAACAGCTATATTCAGATAGCAAATGGTCTCAGCAGATAGATTCATGGAGAGACACCCATAACAGCTATATTTTCGAATGGGTTGAAGCCTCAACGGATCTATAACGTTCACAAGCTTCAAATCACTATAAATACATGAAGATTTGAAGTTGGACAGAAGAGAAGACATACACAGAAAACTTACACGAAATTATCAGTTCTTTTCTGTTTATTCATTTGATTGTATCTCTGATACATTGAGCTTCAGTGTTTATCAATATCTACTCTTAGAGAGAGTTATTTCCTTGTATATCATTCATTGTAATAATCTCAAGTCAGGTGACTTGGAGATTGGGAAAATCAGATTACAACTTGTAAGGGGGAGTGTGTCCTAGGTTGAGGAGCATCCTTTGTTTACAGAGTCGGTATCTGATTACAGATTACAACTTGTAAGGGGGAGTGTGTCCTAGGTTGAGGAGCATCCTTTGTTTACAGAGTGTGTATCTGTTGTAAGCAATTACAGCTTGTAAAGGGGGAGTGAGTCCTAGGGAGAGGATCATCCTGAGTACAGAGTGTGTAATTGTTCTTGAGTGATAGTGGAAAATCCCGGTTGTGATAAGGGATTTGGGACGTAGGTCAAGGAGTTAGACCGAACCAGTATAAATCTTCTGTGTCAAGCTCTTCTTCTCTATCTCCACTTAGCCTTGATATTATCTGTTGTGAGGGTGATCTGAAAAGAATTTTTAAAATCCCCAATTCACCCCCCTCTTGGTGATTTCCTTTCACTTTCATTTGGTATCGAGCATTGGTTATCTATTTGAAGGATTAACATCCTAGATCAAAGATCCAATGGAAGGAATTCTACCCGAAGGAGCTGCAATCAACCACCACCGAGGTTTCAATGGAAATTATTATTCCTTGGAAGGCAAAGTTCGTAGTATATATAATGGCATCGAATATGGTTTGTGGAGAGTATTCGAAAGAGGAAATTATGTTCCATCCTCGAGTTGAAGATGGAGTTAGAACTCCTAAGCTTGAAGAAGAGTTTAATGAGAATGACAGATGGCAAGTCACTCTCAACATGAAAGCCATCCACATGCCGCAAAGTGCTCTTAGCCAACAAGAGTATTTTCGAATTTGCACTTTGCCATCTGCTAAAGCTATGTGGGATGCTCTTGAAATAGCCTATGAAGGAACATTTGGAGTCAAAGAAAATCGAGTTAACACTCTCATGACTGAATATGATTTATTTCGTATGAAGTCCGGAGAATCCATTGGCGAATTCCATTAAGGTTTACTCATCTGGTTAACCAACTTGCTGCCTTGGGCAAAGTCTATGATCAATGTTGTCCAAGTGAGGAAAATTCTGAATATCCTCACTAAAGATTGGGAAGCCAAAGTCACAGCAATCGAAGAAGCCCGTGGAGAATCAATGCAATCGTAGCTGCTCTATTCGGAAGCTTATCGAATATGAAGGCAAGCTCAAATTCAAGAAGGGCTCGAATGAAATTCATGACAATAAAAGCAAAGGTATTGTTTTGAATCTTGTGAAAGAGAAACCCAATGAGAAAGATGAAGATGATGAAGAGATGGCTATGCTTGTGCGAAAATTCAAAAAACTCTATAAGAAAGATCAAGCCTTTAGAGGCAGTTTGAGAGCAACTTCAAGCAACGAACAAGATCAAATCTTTTGCTACGAGTGTGGAAAGCGGGTCATATCAAGCTCGAATGTCCACAAGTGAAAGTGAAGATAAGGAGAGAAAGGCAAGATTCAACCACCTCAAAAGAAAGCTTATATATCTGCCTTATGGGGAGATGACTCTTGAGATGAAGAAAGTGATGAGGAAGGTGTAGCAAATCTTTGCCTAGTTTTTGAAGAACAATCTGAAAATGACAATGAGGTAAGTAATAATCTTTTGAACCTTCCTATGATGAATTATCTTGAATACAATGAACTATATTCTGAATTTAGAAAACTAGCAAAAGAGTTCATTGCATCTAAGAAGAAAATTAAATTGTTGGAAGAACAAGTTGAGAATGTTTCTTCTTCGGTTTACGTTTCGAAAACATTTCGAAAATATTTAGAAAACATTCGAAAATAATTGTGAAAAGATTTCGGAAAAGATTTGTGACAATTCTTGTGTTTTAGAGAAAAGAAATTTATATCTTACAAAAACTCTTGAGAAATTCACTAGAGGTAGTGAAATGCTCAAAGTGATTCTAAAACGACAGAAAGGTTCACAAATGACAAATCGGGATTGGTTATAAACCTGATTTTGATAAGAAGAAAGGGAAGAAGAAACATGGACAAAAATCTTATTTGAATTACTTCCAGAAATCTGTTCATAGCTCAAATCCCTTTGCACATTGTAACTATTGTAACCGTAAAGGTCACAATACTTCATCATGCTTTCATAGGAAAGATAGAAGAGATAAACACTCGCTAGTAATTATCAATGGGTACCAAAGGGAACATATGTTTTCCCTAAGGTTCAAACTAACCCCGAGAAGGACCCAAGCATAAATGGGTACCAAAATGTCCATCTGTTGGGTTGTATGTGCAGGCTGATTCTAAGAAAAATGGACATAAAGGGATTAAGAATCAGAGAATCTCTTATGTGCCAAAGAGGAGAGCCTCTCAAGTATCAAATGGGAGATACTTGAACCCTGTATCTTTTGTGAAGACTTTGCAGACACCTAAGAGACAATGGGTATGCAAAGCTAATCCTCCTAGTACCTAAGGTAAAAGGTACACAATGGTAAAACCTCTTGTCTTTGCTATTAGTAACAATCTTTAAGGTTTTACGCATTGGATATTAGGAATGAACATTGAAAACGATTTTTGAAATTGAAAATCTATTTGTGATTTATTTATATATTGTTTACAATGTTCAGTAGCTTAACTCTTTATGCATGCAAATTGATTTGAAAAATACATCTTTTATGCATAAAATCATGTTTATTTCATTATGCTCAATTATCATAATCTGAATGTATTCTTGGAGCATGTGAATATTGTTCCTACAAGCTAACAATGATTGGATCCAAACGAGATTGGATACCAAGAGAGAAAAAGCCTATATACAGCATTGTAGGATCAAGGAAAGCTTCTCAAGAGAGCAAATATACAGTGAATTTATTCAACTCTTGAGAAAGCTGAAGACACAATGGCTGATGTTGATGGTGAATTTGCATCAATACATCTCAGCCAATTCTGCTACAACAAGGACAAGAGGAATTACGGTGATATCTAACCTTACCTATCTTTGTGCTTATGTAATATCTATTTTTGGGTAATGTATACTTGTCCATTCATGCATTCCATTAAGCAATCAATCATTTATGACTTTCAAAGTATGTTTCAGATTGCTAATGGATCACAAGTGAATTTGTGCATAATTTTCTAAGTTTAAAGTTTCTGAAATGCACAATTCAAAAACTTATTTTGAGTCACATTTTGTTGTTGATTCTGGTATGTGAAAATGTATTCCAATACTTTTGAAAATATGCATATATTGATTGCATTCAAATGATTTTTCAAAATTGGAAGTTAACTTTCACCATATGCATTAACTTTCTAAGCATATGTTCAAAGATGAGTTTTCATATCACAAACATCTCAGTTTTATAAAGCATTATCATGATTTGAAAGAAAATTTGAGATTTGAAACAATTTGCATAAGTTTATGAAAAACTCATATCAATGACATACTTTCCCACATGAATGTATTTACAAATTGTCATTGAGAAATATTTTTTTCTGGTATCACTTAGTTTCTTATGCATGCATTCGGTGCTATGAATCAATTAGATAAGGCTACTTGTGATATACTTCGTGATTAAATGAGATACATTCATCTAGGAGCAATTCAGTTTGAAGAGAAGAAAATTGGGAATGATTAATTCCAATGGATTGTAAATTGCCTCCACTTAATGTTAGTTATGTGTTTAATGATTAGCCGAATACTAACTTAAGCATTGGAGAATCTAGATATATCTTTTGCGGGATGTTCATCTTATCTTAATTTCTTTGTCAAGAGTGCGAACTCGAGCACTGCGTTTATGAACTCGAGCTCGAGACAACCGGAGAAGAAATATGACTGCGAGGAAAGCCAAACTCGAGCCCATTAATGAACAACCTCGAGTTCAGCTCGACATGAGAAAGAAATCCTAGTAGTTACAAGATGCACGAACTCGAGCCTACAATAACAAACTCGAGTTCACGGGATACGAGAGGAACCAAGCTCGGAGGATTTCACGAACTCGAGCTGTAAGTATTAAGCTCGAGTTCATCAATGAGTTTCAAGGGTTTACACATACACTCTTGAAGTCCAGGTTAGTACAAATTTACACGAACTCGAGCCTACACTTGTGAACTCGAGTTCATCGCGGTTTCATTTTTAATAAAAACCTGATTGCACCTCTTCACCTCCCACTATCCTCGAGCATAACCCTATTCCCCTTCAAGTTCTCTCTTCTCTCTCGACGAAACTCTCAGATAATGCCCCCAAAACCATCCGCAACCACAAATTCTCAACAATCCGACCAATATCAGACCCAATCCACTCCTCAGAATCAATTAGGTCGACCAGTGAGAGTCAAAACTCGTCCTGACCGATTCAGATTTGGAATTGACAAAGAAATTCCTGGTGTTGCTTCGAATCCTCCTACCTTACTTAAAAGAAGAGAAATGGAGTATAGGAGACGTAAAGAAGCTCTGAAGAAAAATGCAGCTCCATCTAAGCTGAAGGGAATTGAAATTGGTAAGGAACCTGAGACACCCAAGCACACAAAGGACCAAGAGCAGGGAAAAAGAAAAGAACCTGAGGTTACAGAGCCTTCGTGGGGAAACAAAAGAAGAAATCAAAGAAATGCTCGACATTCGGCTTCCTCGCGAGCAAGTTTGGTTCACCGAGGAATCGAATCTTCTATACCAAGATACAAGCCTAGGATGAAAAGAGCCACACAAGGAAGATCACCGAGGCGTCTGACTCTCCTAGACCAAGACACAAGCCAAGAATGAAGAGAGCCACTCAAGCAAGTCCATCAGTTTCTCAAGAAGCAACTGAAACTCCTCAATCCAAGAAGAAGAAATCCCAACAACCTCATGTCTCTCCACCAGAACCAGAAATTCCTTCAGCCTCACATGCACCAGAGAACTCAGCACCTGAGGTATCTCCAGACATTCCTGCTATCTTAGAGATTTATAATCATAAGAGAATGCCTAGAGGATTTTCTGATGAGCCATGTAGGATGTCTAGTGAAGAAAGAGAAAAATTTAAAGAGAAATTTGATGATAGATCTTTCATCTTCCGTGTGCGGGTTGATTTGGCTAGAGTAAAAGAAGAATGTAATCTAGACTGCCTCCTCTTAAGCAATTTGAATCCCGATATCCATTAGAGTTCCATAGGTCCAACCCTTGTGAAGGTTTTCTATTTTCATATGCAATCGATAATGTGTTGGACAATAAGGGAAAGCTAGTGGAAGAAAGGATAACCACTAAAGTTAGAGGACAAAAGATTACAATTTCCCCATCCTACCTCAATTCTATATTACAAATTGCCAATCCTCCTTCTCAGCCAGAACTCAGCTATACTCAACAGGAAATCTTTGCCTTGCTGAGACCTGATGAGCCAATTCCTAACAAGATGAACATCCTTGACTTCAAACCCGCCTCTATGCCTCCTAGGAATAGAGCCATCTGGTATATCTACACGAAACCTTTTACAAAAAGGTGGAAATTTTACCCACATTGCAAAGAAGGATTATCCCATCTTTGCTTCAATCTTGGATGAGAAAGAACATAATGTGGGGTACTGGATTTTTCAAGAGATGTTTAAGTTTGCCTTCTCCTCAAGACAATCCTCTCAGATTCCCTTTCCAAGTCTTATCTCAGTAATCTTGTTTCATGAAAAGCTTTGGCCTGTGCCTGCCAATGAAACTCCCACAAAACCTCCTGAATTTAACAGACATATCCTAAATCTAATGGGAATTGATTTAGAGGAAGGTTCTGGACAATCAAGGGCTCCACCTAGATTCGAGACAAAGAAGATCCGCAGGCACTTACTACTCGAGTACGGGGAAGCTCAGAGTGCACCTCCTCCTCAATCTTCATTACCTATTGATTTTGATGCCAGGGTAAAGGAAATTGTGGATAAAGCAGTCACTGAGTTGACTGAAAAGGTTGAAGCTGAAGTCAATAGATTGGTGGTTGAAGTAACTACAGGTCACAACAATCTGGTAGACACTCAAGAAGGTTTCAACATTGGCCAGGAAGAACTCAAGAGAGGGCAGAAAAAGTTGGAGAAGAAGGTCCAAGATCTCGGTGGTCAAATTGGAGAACATTCAGTGAGCATCTCCACTCTTTGGTCACAATGATGAGCCTCGTGACAAAATGGACCAACTTCTTAAAAGTCGACGGGGTCATCTTTTCTCGAAATGGGACCTCTGCTCCTGAATCAACACCAGCTGCCTCTGTACCTGTTTCTGAACAAGTTCCTATACCTCAACCTCTTCAAGCCATACCAGTCACCACCATTGTTCCTGAAACTCTACCCTCTGAACTTCAGCCTGAGTCCACTCTCCCTGATCCCTTGTTTGCTGATGACAAAGGGGGAGAAGAATGAAGAGGAGATCTTATTTTCTTTAAGTTAATTGTGTTATTTTGTATATTTTCTTTCGAAACTCTTGTCTTTCATTTCTCATATTTGCTTTTGAAACTCTCTCTAACATTCTGATATGATTGTTCAAGCTTATTGAATGTATTTAAGTTTAGCAGTATCTATGTGCTTTATTGCATTTCGATAGCTTCTGATATTTTTCTGAGTTTCTGATTGCAATGTCAAAACCTTTATGAACAAAGAAATCAGACTTTTTGATTCTAAGAAATCTAGTTTCAAAAATGTTTTTCTTAAAAGAAATAACCAACTAAGCTTTTGAAAAAGAAACATTCTTTCTCAGTTTCTCAATGCACAGATGAGCAAATCATATTCTTAAGGAAAATGATTGTTTGCAAATGTTGTCATCATCAAAAAGGGGGAGAATGTTAGTTCTCTATGTGTTTTGATGATAACTGACAATTGCAAACAGGTTTGAATATTTTTGGCAAGTTAAATTAAGCTTTGAAGCTTGCAAATTTCATTTCAAAAATATTCGTCAAGTGTCGAACTCGAGCCTAGACAGCGAACTCGAAGTTCGTTGCTCACAGAGAAGCCAAACTTGCAAGTTTAATCCTTGAACCAGACATGACCAAAGGTTTATTTATTTATGTCTTGGATGAACTCGAGCCCATAAGTATGAACTCGAGTTCATGAGAGTCAGAGAGCATTTAGACTTTAAAACATTTCTGAACTCGTGACTTCATTTTTCAAACCTCAAGTTCACACCTCCGCAGAATATTTTCAATGAGTTTACAAATATGTGAACTCGAGTTCATAATGATGAACTCGAGCTTACCTCGCGGGGAAGAAATTTTCAAATGAGATTTTCATGAACCTCGGGTTTGCCTCCATGAACCTCAAGTTTGTTTCAAGTCAAAAGTTTTCCTAAAGTTTCCTAAGTTGAGCAAACTCGAGTTCAAGCTTATGAACTCGAGTTCGTGTCCGCGAAAAAGCCCTCATCATTTTTCAAATGGACAAACCTCGAGACACATTGTTTTAAACCTCCAGTTTGCCTCAGACCAAAAGCCTCCTTGAGTTCACTTAAGTAGGTGAACTCGAGTTCACATCCGAGAACTCGAGTTCATGCCTTACAGAGCAAAATGATTTTTCAACACAAGAGAACTCTAGAGTTTGTCCAGGGAACCTCCAGTTCATGTTTTAAACGTTACAACTTATTTTGTCATGAACAAAGTGTTAAACTCGAGCATGCTCACTTATAGGCTCGAGTCTAAGCCTTGAGCAAAATGTATTTTTAGGTGAACCCCGATGGTTTCTCGACAAAAAGTCCGAACTCGAGTTCGACATGCAAGCTCGAGTTCACCGAACAAAGATTTTAAACCTCAAACATATTTTACAAACCTCCGGTTCATGTCTTACGTAAAACAAATCCTTTGTACTAAGTAAAGAGCAAACTCGAGCCTAGCAATGCGAACTCGAGTTCGTGGCTTCGTAAACGATGAACGCATTTTTGCTGAAAAGTTCGGTCTTCAATTTCACTTAGGATTTAATCTGCAAAATGGTTGTATATGTTTTATATGATTCTTATCTATATTTCTAACCATTCTTAACCGGTTTGCTTGTGAGATTTCGAGAAGATTTGGATTTGCTTTAAAGTCAAATAAAGCAACTCATTGTGCAACTTGCAATATTTAAATATATCTTCTCTAACCAAGCAAATGGATGATGACTGGAAAGTTGGACGCCCATTTCTCAATGCATAACTTGGCCACTACCAACTAAAGCTGAACATCATCATTCTTCAAACAAGACCACATGGGACACTTCTTGAAGAGCCAAAATTCAAATATTCAAATCTACAAAGTTCCCAACAGCCTAT